>VXBO01002540.1:368351-466978 GCA_013400135.1 Rhinoptilus africanus | reverse complement strand
GGGGGGGAGAGAGAAGGCGGGAGTGGGGGGGAGGCGGGAGGCAGAGCAGGCAGAAGCGCTGCCTGAGCCTTGCTGCCCTCCGCGACCCTGCTCCTTCCCCGATCCCCCCAGGCTGGGCTGGGGGATGCTCAGCCTGTCCCCGCTCCGGCCATGCTCGTGGCCAGACTTGCCCCCAGCCGTGGGCACTGGACATGTTTGGTGGCAAAACCGAGCCTGCTACAGTTTTGGCTACCTTGCCGGCTTCCACGCATCCCAGGAGCCCAGAGTATCCCTTCGCTTCCCTCCCCCCTGACTCCTCTTCTCCCATGCCTCCCCCTCGTCTGGCAAGCCCCCCCACATCACCCGTGGAAGCCCCTCCTCGGACTCTCTGGGATGGCGGGCACTTGCCAGTGCCGCGGGCCCCTGGCAGGATGCGCTTGGGCAGCACGGCAGCCTGTCCCGCCGTAATTAATATTTTACACACAAAGGACAGGCTGCCAGCAGACTGTGTCGTCCTGTCCCCATCCCTGTCCCCATCCCACCCCCCACCGCAGGCACCTTTGGCTCTGGGGGCGCAGGGCCTTTCTGCTTCAGGTGCCCCAGGAAAACCATATCCCCCTCTGCAAACCCCTCCTCATTCTTGCTTTTTCTCTCCCGTTTCTCTTAAAACACAGAGGGGGGGCCTGGCCTGGCCTGTGCGGGGCTCACAGTGCCAGTCACTGACAGCGGCTGGCACCGGCTGGTGACTTCAGCCCCAGGCCCCCTGCAACCCCCAGGCTAAGGCTGACCAGAGGCTCCCAGAGAAGTGAAGACAGTTTGAATTCATTTTGGACACTTATCTGGAGGATGAATACCCCCTTTCTTTGCCCCTCCTTGCCTCCTGCCCAAAACGCAGCTGCTCTGGAGAGCAGCCCCATCCTCCCAGGGTGGCCGCAGCCTGGACAGGGCGCTTCCACAGATCCCCCAGCCTGAAGGGGATTAGAATCTCTGGCCAGACGCTCGGTCAATCCCTTGCTGCCCCCAAAACGTGCCCTCTGTTTCCACGGCAGGGTAAACAGCCCAATCTGCCAAAGCAGCAGCTCAGGACCGTGCCTGGGACAGAGCAAAAGCGGGGAGCAGGGGTGAGGATGCTTGCTTCGTACAAGCTTCGTGAAGAAAAGCCTGCAAGAAAGATAGAAGAAGGAAGATACGATAACCTCAGCTATTCTGGTAGCTATTACAGGAATGTGAGTGTTGCTCCTTTAAATCTTCAGCAAGCTATCGGTTTGGCAGGCGTTAAGCAGAGAGAGAGTGCAATTGGGGCAGACGAAACATGGCAAAGAATAACACCATTCTCCTTATTTTTAGCCAAAACCCTTGCTCACTGCTACAAGAAATGCACTCATTCTACAGTTCTTCACCATTTCCACATATTGTTGCCACATGTTTTACTGCAACGAGAGGCCAAACCGGCCCCAAATCTATTCAACTGCACACGAAACGGTTGGTGAGACTTCTGCCTAAAGAAAAGACGGAGCAGAAACTTAAGGATTCAGTGCCATGGTTTTCCTTTTTCTCAAATGCATGCACGCACATGCATGCACAGACACAAACACAAGATGCACGCAACCAAACTGCTGACCTACTTGTTCTGCGTCATTCTGATGCAGGTCTGACTTCTCACCTGGCACTCCTGGGAGCTGAAACCTTGAGATGTCACATAGGGCAAAAATTGCCAGGGCTTTACTTTTCTCAGTGGTGTTCACAAATCAGACTAGGTGCTACCAGATCTCACGGGAACTACGGGCTGAAGCACGCTCTCAGCAGAATCACGCTGTACACTAAGCCATGCAAAGCATCCAGCACGCTGGGCTATGTATATAGGTTTATGTTGAACAGAGTCGGTCACCTCAGGTTAAGTATTGCCCCAAAGGACTTGATTTTGCATGTGTTGCTCATCTAAAATTCTCATCTGTTTCATTTAAGTGGTAGGAGAATAGGGAACGCAGAATTATTCAGGAACAAGCAGGTGAATTCCCCAAATGTGCTTATCATGTAGTTATGAGTTAATGCACTGAAAAGCTGTCCCTTCAAATGCCTGATGCTGAGACACCATGTACTGCCTTACACACTGGGAAAGCAAAAGCTGAAAAGAGTTCAATCCCCCAGCAGTCACACAGCAATTCAGGCACTCGGAGTGGATTTTCCTCTAACTTATTCATTGCCTTTGAGAACACCTTCAGTTGGGTTGTGATTCAGAAAATAATTAGGTAAGTGGAAGACATGACCATAATTCACCTTCTGAACTTGCTTAGAGTTCATGGCTGTCTGTCACTGGTACCTGGCACTGCTGCATTCTAGAAATGGGCCAGAAAAGGAAAGCACATTCAAATGTGATCTTCCCCAAATTTGGGAAATCTGAGTGTTAATGAAATGCGGGGTGAACTCCAAACTGGAATGCCACATCTACTGTCTCAGGGAAGTATTGGGATGTTATGCCTCACATGTTCTAGGAAAGGCAACCAGAGTGATACATTCAGCAGAGCTGGTCTTGTAAGGCAGATAAATGGTTTTGTGGTTCAGGAATGGGGTAGGACTTAGGACATGAAAAACTGTGTCAGGTCATCAGTCTTTTCCAGTCTCCCTCTGTGACCTTGGACAGATTACCTACAATGTCTTCACAGCTCAGCTCCTTGGCTAGAAAGCAGTGATGCTGATATGTCTGGTTTTCAGACAAATTTTATGAAATCCTATTTCAAGGCGCTCTGAAGGTGTTCGTGTATAACAGAGAGGGAACACCTACACTCACTGTTCAAATACAGGGATCTACTATTTATAGCAAAATGAGAGGGGAAATAGGAAAAACATGTTCCATCAGGCTTAGTCCAAATGGTTCACTCATTCCAAACTTAAGCTTTTCTGTTTCACTGGATTTTGTTTCAACAGTGTTTATCCCTCCTCTTCCAACTCTTTTGATTCCAGAACCATGAAATTCAACTCAGATCTGAAAACAGACTTGGTAGCCAAAACCCTGCATTTTAAGTGACTCTGTTATTAACTCCCAACCCTAAACAACTTTTAGAGAAGGACAGGAGTAACCCCTTTCTCAGGCAGAGACTGGAAGAAGACTACCTGTGTAACTATTCCTACAGGTCAGCTCAAAAGCTTTTTAGTGACTCCGTCCATCTTCACGTGTACTCCCTACTATGAAAGAAATACCAAACGTTACGGCAACAGACAGAGTTTTTGCGAGCAGCTCCCAGAAGACTGCAGAAACCCAGCTGCTCTGACATGTTTGGGGACATTTGGGAATTAAATAACAGGTCCAGTAGGTAACACTGATTCTGTGCGGATAAGCACCCCAAATTATCATGAGGAAAGCCCAAGGCATTTTTGCTTGCAGGTGCTATGTATTTTGAATGCAAACAAGCCCTGAAGCCATCGGCTAGTATGTCTCTTGTAACATGCACTTCGCTATAACATGCAAATTGCTTTCATTCCTAAGAGCCGCCTTATAGAGAATCTGAATTTGCCACAGCTCATAAAACAAAAATATGTTTAATTATGATCTGTGTAATTATGGTGAAAGCTGCTGCTGCTAATCAGTTCCAGGACAAATAATGTAAAATGAATGTACTACAGTATTCCTACAGAAAATTACTTGCTTTGCCGTGTTTTTAAAGATAAGTAAAGAGAAAAGCATAACTCCTCTATCACTGCTTCGATATGTGGCTACAAACCTTGGCATAGTTTTATTGCACAGTGGACAACAAAGTCAATGAAAAGGATGTCAAGACAGTTGGTTATTTGACAGTGAATCAAGAAACTTGCATCCTAGTCCCAGCCTGCATTCGCTTCTTGTATAAGCTTGGGAAACCATTTGTACCTTCAGTTCCCCCTCTGCCATTAAGGAGACCGACACTTTCATTGTGCATAAAGAAGAGATTAAAGCATCTTTCCTTTTAAATAGATGACTACTAAGATACAGATTCATATCTGCATCAAAATCTTTGATGCTCCTGTCTTTCCATTTTTTTTCCCCTGGACCATGTCTCCCCTTGTCAAAGATCATCTGGCTGAGAGCCTTATTTGGGACACAAACTATCTCCGTGAAAGCAAAAAACTGATGCTGGAACCCAGCAGCCAAAAGCAGGCAAGTTTTTTGCTGCACCCTCCACACCACAGGAAAGAAGATTTGCTGTTACTTCTTTCTCCAAGCTGTGGCACTGTGCAAATACCCAGAGCCAGTCAGGGCACCCCTTACATCTGCCCTAAGCCCCTCAGCTGAACAACATGGTGGTTTCTGCGTGAGCAGGACAGGCTCCCTCCTGCTTCCAGCACAAATAGCTGGACATCAGAAATCGCGTGGAAGCCTCTCAGCTGTGTTTCTTCAATACAAAGGTTGTCTTGGAGAGCTGTAGTGTTGTTTCCCTGAAGAACCTGAGGCTAATGGAATGGCACTGTCCAGATGAAAATGACAGACAAACACAAGTCTAGCAAGGCAGCATCACTTCTTCTCAGCAGTTTAGTCTTTCTAATCAAAACATCATGATTCATTTGTTTTACAGTCTATTTAAGACAGTGATGTTTTTGCAGGGATGCCCCTGTACTTGGCAATTTTTTCTAAATATTTTCCTTCCCTTCCTGTTCCCTCTGCCCACTGTACTATGAATCCCATTGAGAATAAAAAAGAGATAAAAGATAAATTAACTAATTACCAGCTGCTCTAGTGATTAATGCATACATTGATGTTGTATTACACATACTGAAACAAACTGATCAACTTGGAGTGAAGAGGAAAATATGTACAATTTGATCCACTGACTACAATAGAGGAATCGGCCACTAACACAGTACCCCCTTCTGTAGCATCTTCTATTCACTGACAAAAAATGCCCCAAAAGCCACCACAGGACAGCTGACATTTGCCAAAAGGAGTTTGTTACCAGGTAGAGCATACTACCATAGAATAGTTTGAGTTGGAAACAAGCAGGTACATCTTCAACTAGATTAGGTTGCTCAGAGCCCCATCAAACCTGACCATGAATGTTTCCTGGGATGGGGCAACTGTTCCAGTGTTTCACCACCCTCGTTGTAAAAAATGTCTTCCTTATATCTAGTCTGAATCTTCCCTCTTTTAGCTTAAAGCCACTACCCCCCTTGTCCTATCACAACAGGCCCTGCTAAAAAGTTTGTCACCATCTTTCCTGTAGGCCCTCTTTAAGTACTGAAAGACTGCAGTTAGGTCTCCCCGGAGCCTTCTCTTCTCCTGGCAGAACAGTCACAACTCTCTCAGCCTGTCCCCATAGGAGAGGTGTTCCATCCTTCTCATCATTTTTGTGGCCCTCCTCTGGACCTGCTCCAACCCGGCATCCTTCTACTTGCAAGCCACAACTCAAACCTGGATACCCAAATATTTTCTGTTTGCCAGGCCATCAGTGCAGCAGGACTCTGGTGCATGGCAGGGGCTCCAGTGAGCTAGGCTGGCAGTGTCTCCGTGTATTTCTGCTTACTGCATGGCACATCAGCAAAACTGGGAAGGTATGGAGGAGGGAGAATCAGCCTGAGACTCCTGCAGGCCAAAATAGAATATGACCTTTTTAGTTCTGCAGCTATAAACACATTCTTAAGCAACAATCCCAGCTCCTCCTCGCAGTCATGAGCCCAAGAGAGCCAGGTGATGAGTGCTGCACAAACAAAAGCAAACCGAAGGGAGAAGAAAGGAAGGAAAATGCCCTTTCCTGGCCTTCCTACATTCAGCAATGCTGCTGCAGCATAACATGGCTCATTCTTGCTCTACTTGCAGGGCTCTCCACGTCCTATGCACACACATTGCCATGATGGAGTTCTCTCCTTATTTAGGAGAAGCCCTGTTTTATTTCAATGTGATACCATATGGTGTGATAAAAACGAACAGAAAAGGTTACACACAAAAACCACATAAGCTTAGAAACACCTGTTTGCTGCAAGTGTGAAGAACTGCTGACGGTAAAGGACTTCTAAGGATAAAAAGGAAGATCTCATCCTACCCAGCAGGGCAGATGGAAAGTTGCTGAGCTGCCATTTGAACGGACAAACACGTAAGTGTAGTTAATGCACAAAGACCTGATGAAACTAAAGCTAAACACCAGCAACGAACCAATGAGGAGTCTGGATTTGTAAAATAGCCGAGCAAGCAACCATTAGCGTTAGATGATGCTCAAAGGAAGACACAATCTTTATGCTGGAAATTATAGGTGAAGTTCTAGCTCTAGTAAAGTCACTGCAAGTCCTAGCACCAGAGACACTAGTCACTACAGTCCTAACAAGGTCATCAGCTCCCGTCTTGTAAAACACACTCTGAATTTTTGTATCTAATTTAGATGTGGCATGCTGTGGGGTTTTAGTGTCTGTTCGGCGCACTTTGCAGATCCTGCATAACTGGCTTTCCAGGGGAATGGAAGCCTACAACATTTTTACCTTAATAACAGACACAGGCTAGAGCAGAGGCAGGAATTTAGACTCAGCAGCACTCCTGCACCCTCAGTTTAGATATAGCTGCAATCTTGAAGTTAACAAACCTTGGTGCAATTATGAGGCTGAAATCAAGTTCTGCACATCATAACATATACATGACTTGGAAACTCACACCATGTAGCAGCTTCCTTGCCACTTACTCTCTGCTTGACATTGAAAGAATAAAGTCCAATACACACTGTGGATTTTCATACCCCACCACCTCCCAAATACTTTTTTTCCCTTTGCTCATAAATAAACAAACAGCTCTGTAGCTTCTGCTTTCCTCCCACCAAAACCAGACCTGTTTTATATATAGGGACAGAAAAACATTAACAAAAAAAAAATCCCCAAACCCAACACAAAACCAAACCCACAATCAGGTATCTGGCTGTATCTATAACTCTGTACTAGGTTACGTTTGACTAAAAAAGCTCAGTGAGGGGAGAAGGGAGAGCATGTCTGTGTGCCTGCCTGTACATCTAGCAAGCCCCTGGGGGAAAAAGTCAGTGTGACTTATTCTTGTCAGAAACGCTCCTAGCCATGAAAAAGGGAGGGAGAAGGTCCAGAGAAGCACTCCAAGCGCTTGGAGTAAATAAAGTCAAGTACTGGCCACCTCTGGGTGGCAAACTGGCAGAACTGCTCCCATATCATAGGTTAGTTTTATACTTCTTCCTACAGACACAGAAATTAGGCACTTGTGTTTTTGTTGGCTCTAAGTAAAACTACATATCTGAAAAAGCAAAGCAAAGAAGGCAATTGGAGGGTTCCAGAGATGTGCATCACAACAAGAACATTAATTTGAGCAAAATCAAATGTTTGACTTAAAATAACATGGAAAACACAGCAGAAGCCCCAAATTTGCAACATGCAATAGAGAAACTTGAAACTCTTTGGAACCGGTCAAGTTTTCTGTGTGTGACAAACTTACAACTTGAAGCAGCCTTTTCTGGAGAACCTTGCACACAAAGAAAGCTCAGTAGAGCAGGTTACAGTCATCATCTTTCAGGATGCCACTATGGTTTTCTCAAGAATTGCACATGTCTCAAGATGGGAAAATAAGAAACACTGCTAAGAAATCTACTTGTAACGGATAGTGCCTGAAAACCTTGGGTGATCAGCTTGAGACATCTGAGAAAAACTCAAGTCTTTCAAGATCTGCCACTTGGGATATCCTGAAACTCTATTCCTCTTACAGTGTGTGGGACAGACGTGAATATCATGAAATCCCAGAGGTCTAAGACTTTCCATTCCCTGTCAGAGGCACTCAAGGACTGGGCCATACACAGTGCTCTCTCCGCCCTGTCTCCAGAAAGGTCTGAGTCATCTGGCTTTAAGGAAAATTTAAGAAAATAGGTCAAATTGAACTTTCCATCACAGGCAATTGCAATGAAGTCAATCAGCTTGCACCAGCGTTGCTCTCAGCACAAATTGCCCCCGCACTTCTGTCTACATGACTAATCAAATTAATTCCTGATGATATCAAGTAGAATAGCTTCCCTAAGAATATACACAGACTAACATTTCCTGCTGATAATCCTTACTTTTATTGTTGCTTCTCCAGCTGAAATTATGGAGAAGGATCAGACTGTAGGGATCTTCTGTGAAGGAATATATCCAAAATAAATAAGAGCATGGCTTGAAATTGCTAGACAGATCAAAAGATTTATTTCAAAGCAATTAAATGGATAGTTATTTCCTCAGAAAGTCTCTTCTGGCTACTGAGCTCACCAGCCCACAGCAGACATCAGAACATAATAGGGATGACTGGATTTTTTGCCCTTATAAATGACTCATATTATGTCTGTTGCTTGTAGTTCACAACAGTTTACCTGAAGGTCAGGGATATGACTGTGCATGAAGCACACTTGTTTCGCGAACAGTTTCACACACAAAAAAAAGAAAAGGCAAATGAAGAAGAATAAGTTTTGCAGACTTAGCCCCAAAGAGCTCATTTGCAGTAACAAGGCTTTACACTCTTACTCAAACTTTCCAGGCCAATGGCCTGGGACTTGCCATGGCTCTTGTGGGCCACGGGGTCAGTCACACAGGACTAACAAGTTTTCATTTCAGTTTAAAGGCTCACTATGGTTCCTGTGGTTTCCAGCGCCATTGTGTTTGTGGCAATCTGAGAAAGTTCTAAAATATAAAAGCTTTGGAAGATGGATGTGTGGGAAAAGCCAGACGGCAAGTCCAGTAAAGTCAAACCCTGACCAAGCTCAGATGGAGGATGAGAGGCTAAGCTGAAGGAGCAAGCTAAATATTCATGGGGTCTAATAGAGGTACAAATGAGTGGGCTGGCAGAGATTTAGGAGGGAATATGAGGTGAAGGGAAGTAACATTCAGTAGGAAGAGAAAGCAGTAGGAAGGGAAAGCAGATAAAGGGAAGGAGGAGGAAAAAAGAGAAGATTAGAAAAGCTGTGAATAGACATTCAAACTTTCAGGGTGCCTTTGAACAGACAGACCCTCCCAATCTTCAGAGGCTTCCTTGCTGGTGAAAAGCACTTTGTAATTACACACAAACAGTGCAGGAACCAGGAGTACCAGGGCAGCTGCAAAGCACGATTAAGGTACAGAGACTGGCAAAGCTGTAGGGGGAAGCTTTCATAAGCATCTGCCACCACTGGGCCCAACAGCGGCACACACTGTCAATCTCCACACTTCAATAAGCACTCACATTTTTCTCAAATTAGAAAAAAAAGACAACACAAATCCCTAGGAATAGCATGCAGTTTCTATACATATCTCCCAGTGAGCTAGCAGCTCACAGTACTGAAATGAAGCAAGAAGCTTCTGACAATATAATGAGCATCTTTTTCAGTCTTTTCCTCCTTCAGCATAAACTCAGGCTCCTCCAAACAGCACAGAAATCTGCATGAAGAGGCTTTCACTTTCTCCAAAGAAAAGAAGCGAAAAAGGATTCTTCCCCTCCTCCTTTTAGCCCCTATTATCTCTACTCAGCAGCCCAGTCATTTTTCGTCATCAGACTCCTATCTCTTAGTCGCTGCTTGTACTTTCACTGTGGACTGGTGTGATGCACAAAGCACTGAGGGAAAAGTTTGGCTTTGCATCAGCCTCACGTCATCATTCCCCTAAAGTCCTCAGAGCGTAACATAACCAGGCTAGTCTCTCCAACACCAACAGACAATACACGTGCCACCAACAGATCTTGCTGACAAAAGGGCATATTAAGAATTGCTTGCCTCTCTAAAACCTTGAATAGCAGTCAGCGAAAGAAGCTGCAGTGTGCTAAAGGATCTGAAGAAATAGCAGTATAATCAGTGTTTGCTGAAATCCTGGAACATACTTTAACGTGAAATTTGCTGAGCTCTTTAATATCTGACTATTGGATAATTATAAAGCCTCAAGATCCAGACTAGATTTTTGGATTTTTTCAGGGCCTTTAGAAAAGGAGGAGATATTAACAGCTAAAATCTCATGCAGCTTTCTCAATAATGCGTTGTTATAACATATAACTAAATACCTATATGAGGCTTTGAAATCTTAGCCATCATGTGTGTAAATTACTCGTAACAAGTAAGAACCTCCTCCTAATACCTCTTATTTTTCAAGGTTTTATGAATCCAGTTGCTGTACCTGCATGATCCATAATGCCTATCTGCCAAAACCTAAGTCTCCAGGGGACAAATCTGGAGGTAACACAAAAAGCAAGATTTTGCTTGTAACACAGGTTTGAACCAGAGAAGAACGTCTGACTGAAGGCTGAAGTAGAAAGTCTGTAGTACAATATGCATTTCATTCGCAGTGCAAATGCAGCCAAATAGTGGTAAAATCCACTGCAGATTTTTTATTACTTTGTATTACAGAAATTCCAAGGGGCCCCAGCAGAGCTCGGGACTGCAGTATACAATGCACTCTGACATTTCAACAGACTTTTTGTCCTAATGATCTTCTTCAAGTTTTCTCCAGTGCAGTAATCCTCCGAGTTTAAAGCATCCTAGCCTCAAGACTTTGGTAAGGCTCATGGTATCATGAGGCCAATAGCAGATGGAAGCTTTCAATCACTTTATGGGTTATGACTGGAAATCTATCAACAAAATGCATACTAAGAGGCCAAAAAACATCTATATTCCTTACATCACCATGAACAGCTAAGAACTTACTGTTCATAAGCAGTATTTAAAGACCACGCTGAGAGAAGATTCAGGAGAGAACACAGTTTGCATTCTCTTGTGATGCTTATACCGATACAAACGCTTCTGCATAAAAAGATATTTTCCCTTCCCCACAACAGATTAAGGCTTAAAGGTAAGACTACTAATTATCTGCAACAAAGCATAAGACCAGGTTGCCCAGGGAGGCTGTAAAATTGCTGTCTCTCTTGGTTTTCAAGGCCGGAATGGGTAAGTCCCCAAGCAATCTCATCTAACTAGACCTGCTTTGAGCTCCAGAGGTCCCATCCAACCTAAATTATTCTAGTATTCTCGAATATTCAACCAATAATGTCTTCCTCTCGCTTGTACAACTTTGTGCTAACAACCAAAGGCAGTCTAGAGCCAAAGACTGGCTCACAGGGGTGTGCGAGTGTATTTCTGCACTCTGCAACTGCAGTGACCAAGCTTGCTTGTCAGGGTAACAGCTTTCAGCCACTCAGATGAGATATTTGAGTGTGATGTGGCCACAATACAGCTCTTCGGTAAGAAGCTGGTGAGTTGCACTCACAGGAATATACACAGCATTTCAGTTTTCTCCAGGGAAGCTTTTCGACTTTCTTCCTCGTGGGACTTGCAGCTTCTCTTCTTGGGAGATCTCATGCACTATAAGCTGCAAATAAGCTTTTCATACCAGGGCACTGCTTCTCCCCTCCACCCCCCAGGCCATATTTCGCCATTTTTCTCGCTGCTTTGAGAAATTCTGAACTATGCACATTTTGCAACTAGGCCTTGGGACCTTTCCTGATTGATAGAGGTTCCTCCATCACTTCCTAACCACATCCCCATCTGAAGCAATGTCACCTCCACACTCTGGTTGCTAGAAGACAAATACCCTGGGAAACACATCAAGTATCACACCACAAAAGGCTGCTCTGGCTGCCTGAGGCACCACTCTGTTGGTGTCTGCACAGAAACAGACAAAGGGGAAAACGGAAAGGCGTCCAGCCCCCAGTAATACAGGGCACCAGCAGGGGCTGCACATGGGAGAGGAGCAGGAATTTTGTGAGGCCAGTCTGGCCTCTGAGTGGAAGCTCAGGGACCAGTAATGGGGAACAAGTGTTTGCTTTGCTTTTTCTCTTGTTCTTCTGACTGAAGCAGGGCTTAAAAGCAAAGAAGGTGAGAAAACAAAGAATATGGGTTGTCGAGAACGAAGCACCTTATTAGAAAGTTCACTTATTATGAATAGTTGGCTTGCTGCTTAGCTAGGGGATAACGAAGTTAGCAATTAGACATGATGAATGGTTGAAGGGGTTTTATAATGATATGGAAAGATTTTCATCTTTATATCAGACAGGTTGAATTCAGGTCAAGTCAGTACCAACTGAACGTGAATGCCATCTGATTTATTTCATCAGGATGTGTGGAATGAACTTGGTCTCTTGTAAGCTCTTTAGGACAAAGGCTTATTCATAAGTAATTATCCATAATAAGCACCTCAACTTGCATGAGGAGGTGCTTTATACAAGGTACTGTTCGAACAGCCCAGCCTTGAAAAGGTTAGGAATCAACTAGATACAACTGTAAAAGTATAATTTTAATATGACAAAGAGAAAGACAGCATAGCTTGTCCAGTGCCTTACAGAAAGTATGTGCCAGAGCTTTATTTGAATCTGCGTTCAATTACAAGCCAGCTCTTCCTGCCTGGGCATTCAGAAATTGCACAGTGCCTGTTGGGCAAAACTGCAGTCTGTATAAATAAGCACAGAACATAAGGTGCCCTTTACTAGCCACCATGTTCATCATCTTTCAAGACTCTGCTTCTGCTCTCAAATCCCCTCAGTGAGAAAGAGAAGGCGTGTTAGTACCAAGCAACCGCATCAGCTTCTGGCTTGCTAGCAAGAGCTATAAACAACCTTTTCTTTACACAGTGGACAACTGCCTTTTCTGCTGGGTTACTGTCAGAGAAGCATGGGTATTTGCAAGGCACAACTTGTCATTCAGCTCCTTACCAGAAATTTTCAGCAACTCAGAGTTATGAATCCTCCGTTTTTGATGTTTTAGGAATAGTAAATGAAGTACATGAGAAGAGGTTAGAGGTAGTGGAGAATGGAGACTTAGTTAAGAGGCCAAAAAGAGGTAAGAAAGGTGGAGGAGAGGAATAATCTAGGAAATTAAGTTGAGCCTGGGAGAAGAAAAGAAATAAAACAAGAACAAAGACAGGGAGTTAATATACAGATATCCCAGAGAAACTGCAGTGACCGGACCCATCAGTGGGGTTATACTGATGCAGTCCATTGTCATTGCCACTGACCTAGCATGGATTTAAAATACCACCCACCACAGCGCTTCATCTAGCACGCTACAAAGCACTGCTGCTCTGCTGCACGTTCTACATTGAGTCTGCGCAATGGGACCACATTAGGCATTTGCAGCAGTATAATCATGCTGAGTAACTGGATTTTGTGAACTTTTTGAACATGGGATTTCCTTGTGTCCCTAGAATGACTACCACAAAACCAATGGTGTGGAGGAGAGCGGATGGCAGGTTAACCAGTCTTCAGTTCCCCATTCTAGGCCACGCAGTCCATACAATCAGATTTTCTATTTTGACAATTCTCCCAAAGTTAAAGCAGTTACAACTATAAGAAGTTTGAAGCATGGCGTTCAGGAGTAGGTCTTCAGGACTTATGAATGTGTCCAAGGCAGGAATGGGCTAACTCAGGTACAACTAAGTAATATTAATCAAAGCATCTGAGGGAGGAGGTGTAAGGAAATGTCCCCATAGCTAGAAAGAAAGCAGCAATGTTCTGCAAGGAGAGACAAAGGCAATCTAGCTTTGGATGGCACAGGAGAAGGTGATCTCTTTTTCTTCATTTCTTTGTGTCTTCTCCCCATCCTCTAAGGAGAACAGAGAGAAGCAGGCATTTTGGACAACAAAGGAATGGGGAAGGATTGCAGCTTGTTTCAGGAGAAAAAAAATGAGGAGTTGGCTGAGGTGCTAGAGCAGTCAAGGACATTTACTCTCACATATACTACTTACTATGTTCTGTTACCTTATCTTTCTGATGTTTTCTTCCATTGTTAAAAGCCCATGGATTGAATAAATCTATTATCTTTACATTCTATCTCCTGATGTATTTGACTCTAAGCATGTAACGAAGCATTTCTGCTGCACAGTAATGATGATATAGGGACACTTCTACAAACATCAAGATTTCTAATGCATAGCCCCAGGATATCCAAAGTCTTACAGCTGTCCAATTTCAGAGCCGGTGATGCTAGGTTTGACAAGATGACGTATCATCCAGGGACAAACAATTACTAAGAGAACGTTAGCTTTTGGGAAAATAGCAGGGAAGACTCATGGTCCTCAGCAAACTGAAGCATGAAGGACAATGCCCATGACCTTCGTTTTTGTTCGCAGGTTTTGAAATTGTATGTGGTCATTCCAATCTAGAACACGGAGCTCAACTGCTTTAAAGAAGCAACCCAGAAAATACAATTTGCCTGTGCATGATAGATACTAGTAAGGTTTAGGGTGGGTTTTCCATGGATCAAGTAGACACAGCAGCTGCTGCAAGCCTGACTCATTTGTCTCTATTGACAAGAAGCATGGCACTGTTTTAGATAAGAGACACTTTAATATCAATATCTTTTAGTCCTAAGGGTCTAAAATTGTTTGCCAAATTCTGTAAATTAATAACTTTCAATTGTCTTCTGGCTGGGGGGATCGGCAGTAAAAAACCTACACAGGGTGAACTCAAACAAAATATTGTTTAACTATCATTTTAACAATTACAGAGAGGTTTTTGGTAATTTTCCAAATGTGTTTGATGTTTTAGGCATCGCCTTCTGCTATCTTTGGCTACAAAAGGTGCTTGAATGATAGGTCAGATAAAACTCAGGCCCTTTAAAAATATGAAAACATTCTTCAAACACAGTTGTCCTAATAAGGATTTTGGATAATGCAAAAATTATCCTTGCAAAAAGAGGTTTTCAGGAAACAATGGATCTACACACTTCAGATGACTTAGTTAAAACCAAAACAGAATACAGAAAGTCACAACACAAAGCTTTGTGTTTGGATGCTTGTTACACCTTGATAATTTTAATCTCTCCAGATTAAGCATTCTCTGTAGATCACTATGCTCGCAAAATGAAATACATCGAAATTCAAACTAAAGATCCTGAAACAAACCCAACCAGAGGCATTAACAATGCTCCAGTGAGTATGCTGGCACACTTTCACATTCCAGGTCAATGAAGCTTATTCTAAGCAAAACATCTGGAGCACTCTAAATCCAGCTTTCTTTAAAAACTAAATCTATGCTGAGCTTCTCTTCATTTCTTTAAGATGCCATTTAATTACAGTCTTGATCAATGCCATTTCAGAAAACCATGTACTGCACTACTTCCCCTGTTAACAATTTTTTTTTTTCCCTCTCACTGTATTCAAGGTAGTTTCTCGGAGCAGAGCATTAAAATCTTAATTTCTCATCTTTCAAATACAGAATTTAGATGTTGGTATATGGTCAGAAAATTTTAGAATTTATTCATATCTTCCTCTGCCTTTTTCTTTTCAGAGCTGGACTGAAACAAACACAGTGTTTTTAAGGCTAGATTCAGATCTAGGCTAAGGAAATTAATCTTCATTGCTTCTTAGGCTTTTTAAAGGGAGTCATTGATATTAGAATTGAAATGGAAATGGGAGGAGTACTTCCAACCCACTAAACTGGTGAAGAATTATTTAAATAAGCATTCGATGGATTTTGTCTGTTTGATGCATTCAACTAAGTCAAACTGGGTCTCTTTGGAGAATACACTTTCTCGTCAAAAACTGAATACTACCAAGTTCTGGCCACAAGATACTATCCAAACAATCCCTCTATCCCCCTGTAAAAAATGCAACCAAGGAACACATTTCTCCTGTGCCCAATAGGCCCCGTCTGCCGCTGCATTCTCAGCCTCTAGGTTTGAGAATGTCAAAGGCTCTGAGGCTACACCCCGAGTCCATTCACCCTGAAATGCAAACAAACAAACCAGGCACACTTCATTCCTCAAAAATGTGTTCCTTTACCACAATACTTTGGGGCCTTTCCTAAAACAGATGTCCCAGACTGATTTTTGTTTGATACCTCTCCCAATTTGATACCAAAATTTTGGCCTTGTCTTATGGGAAGAATACCCTACTGAATCTGTGCAACTCTTCATCAGCTTTACCTTCCCCCATAAAGCTATGAAATAACTACTATAAAGTTAATGCCCAGATTAATGTGGAATTAAATTCCCCTGCCATGTTAAGTTGGATGCAAATACATGCAAATATTGCAATGTAATGTCTTTTGCATTGCTCAGGATGAGGCAAGTGAACCCATGACTACAGATGTAATTTTCAAAGAAAAAAACCACTCATAACCTCTACAGTCACACTATGGGAAGTTCAATTCAAAGAGAATGTTTGACTTCCTTGAGGTTTATATCATGTAAAGAAGGTCTCCGATATGTCTTGCGTTAGACATTAATATTATTTTATGGATGCAGAGTGAGGAAAATATACCACTCAGTTCTAGCAAGGATAGCAGAATTCAGGCCTTAAGTAGCACGGGCCCATTTGAAATGGAAAAATCTCTCAAGATACACCAATACCTAAAGTGTAGATAACCTCCATAAACAAATACAGAGCCCCTGAAGAAAATATTACTATTTATAATCATACCATAATATGTCCTGGAAGCCTCAGAAAAGATACAAGGGCTAGTGACTACAGTAAAGACTCAGAAAGAGTCCCTGTTACTTTGTGGATAAATAACTGAGATGCAGGAATGGTTTGCACAAATTAACGGGATGTCTGAGACAGAGCTGCAAGATAGACATCAGAAGAGAGTAGCATGCTTTTTGTGGTGGCTCCAGTCAGTCCTTGTGGACACATTCACTTAAAAAGTCTCCCAATATCTTTGGAAGAAGCATCTGCAAGTTGCTACTACTCCAAGGCCTAGGACCTGCATTTGCTTTAAAAGAGACATATCCACAGAGAGCGATGCTTTGCTGCACAGGGATGTGTGGAGCATGACGTTATCTGGAAGAAGTACTGTGCTAACATGTTGTGCCACGTAGACACGCTGTTAACTAGCTGTGAGAAGCAGAAGATGAAAGAGCTGACGTTTGCCAGCTTCCCCAGGATTTGTGGTAATGGCTCACAACTGCGCTGCCTATTGAAAAGAAATACCGAATGTGCGTAGGTTGTGGCAGGCTGCGTACAGGCTCTCATGCCAAGATGCAAAAGCAGCATCTCAGAGGTGGCTTTCCAGGGTATTTGTTTTCTTTACTTCTTTCCTTTTGTAAAAAAGAACAACTGAACTGTACTCTGGCAGCTAGAAGAAGCCTCCCAAAGATGATGTTTCCAGCAACATACAGACTCTTTTGCTATTGCACAGACCTTTGCTTTTCACAGCTTTGTAGTAGCCTCCATGCATTACATGTAAAAACGAATACATTGTTTGCCTGGAGTGTCCTTAAGGGAGCAGAGTTATCGAGGTCTGGAACATCTTCATCCCATTTGCTGCCCCAGGGCTGATTGCTATCCTGCATCTGCCATTCACAGGAACTGAAAGTTAGCTGGCCAGAAATAAAAGCTCCCACGAAGAAAACATGCTTTGCAGAAAAAAATATGAAAAGAAAAATCTGTAATTATCCAGTCACATTAGTGACAGTGAGATCCTCCCAGCTTCCCAGTCAGGTACAATTAGGAATTGTTTTAAACAATCAACGAGTTAATTACAGCACTAACTTTCCATTACATTTCACCGGGAATGTATTATGTGGTGGGGGACATTAGAAACTGTAAAGCAGTACTTTCATTCCGAAGGCAAGCAGAAACAATACCAGGGTAAGCAGCGTTTGCCCGAGTCCTGCATGACTTCCCAGCAGCATTCCTCCCTGCAGTACCAGTGCCAGTCACTGCAGAGTGACTCTTTCCCCTTCAGGGCTTCATGTTTTGCTCACAAAATGAGACCTGAAGCCCCAGTCAGGCTCAAAATGTGTCTCTTCCCGCACACAGAATCTCACCGGACCGGCCAAAAGGATGCTCTGTGATACAGCAGATAAAATCTAGCAATGCAGCAGCCATCCACCGCTCTCTTAGTCTAGTAACACACTCCGAAGTGGCTTAAACAAGGCAGGACTCCTGTCAGTAACCTCTTCTCACTTTGAACACTGGATTGTTCATACTTTCCTTAGCTGTTTTGTCTCTTTTTTTTTCTTTTTAAAGCTTCTTACTAGCAAAGATTAATGACTTCACTGTCCCTGTGAAATGGGGAAAAATGGGGGGGAGCACGGCTAGGCATAGCTACAATTTATGTATCTATACATGAATCCTGCTATTTAGCTTTGATTTGCTGCAGAAGCACAATTTTAGCGTGGTATGAGATACTCATTTATATCAAGACAATTGATAAATTGATGCTTACCATAAGAGCTGGCACATCATAATCTAGCACCTCAAGCTTTTGTGGTTCATTATCATCTCAAGAGTGCTCAGTTCTGCATTCAATTATACGTTGCCAGAACGCAATTTCATTTTCAAGTAATGATTGTAGACTTCTAGATCCTGCCCAGTAAAGCCAACAAAAACATTCCTGTTGAGTTTCAACTGGTGCCCGGTTCCTTCTTCCTCTGGCAACCGAGCATTTCATTACAAGAGGTGAAGATCTGCGTTGCTGGGATGCAATCAAAAGGGTCAACCTACAGCTGTTAGAAAGCCACTGCTGCTTTGATAAAAATGCAACAGCTTACATGCATTCCGGACTCTCCTTTTGCAGGCTGGCTGGAGCAAAGGCCTTCACTAAAGAAAGATCCCACCCCATTCAGATGCAGGGAACGTGCCCTGTTTTGGCACCCCAAATGGCAAGTGCATTGCTCAGAGAACTGACTCAGTCTCTCAAAAAAAGACAATCTGGCACGTGAAAAAGAACAGGTGTGTATTAGGAAAGTTATAAATACAGCATTTCTCTCTCCCTAGCCCTAAATAAGTCTGAGTGATGGTATTTTTCTCTCTTTCCCTTGGAGATGGCTGTCAGCTGTACTACTACCTGCCTGGGGGAATGTGATGGAAGCAATCCTCCCCTCCCTTCAAACACTCTGAGCACCCACCACGCTCACTACCTCCTTGCCATCCTTCAGTGCAAAACTCGGAGCAGAACTCAATATCCCACTCCTCTGAGCTACTGTTTCAGTTTCCAACATTAGTTGTAATGAGTTAGCTTCTCCAGCGCTTTGCCAACTATGCCCTACAGATGCTGGGAGAAGAAGGAAGGCACCATACCTACACTCTTATGAAAACAAGGAAGAGTGCTTAGGGACATGGTTTAGTGGTGGACTCGGTGCTGTTAGGTTTACAGTTGGACTCGATGATCTTGAAGGTCTTTCCCAACCTAAATGATTCCGTGATTCTATGGTTCACATAACACACAAAGTTAGCCTGAGAAACAAAGAAACACACCTTCTCTCTACTGATGCAATACCCTCTTCTAGATAATCTGTTTTGAAGAGAAGAAAGTATATCACAAACTACTTCACAGCACAAACTTTGTATTTTGTTGCACTCTTGAAATGGATATTGTTCTTCACTGTCTTACACATTTAATCTCTGAGGTTTTGACACAATGGAAGTTTCCCTGTAATAATTGCATAGAGACTTCAAAAAGAATCTTGTTTCCCTAATGCAATGTCACCAGATTATGATTAATTTGCCTTTCCCTTCAGGTCGCAAAGAAAAATGATTTATAAAAGAAAACAAACAAAAAAGGCCAATCCAAAGGTCCAAGTTTTCAAATATGACTAGCAACTATAGGGGCCTAGCTTAAACTGCCCTAAAGATTTTCAAAAGCAAGGCGTGAGAAATTTCAAAAGGCAGCCCCTTTAAGATGTGTCCAGTTGGCCACATTAGCAAACAAACAAACCAGCAACTGTTTGGGAAGTGTAAGACTAAACCCCACCAATTTTAATCCCATCTGTAAATACAATTCCTGAAGTGACACCGTGGACTTTACAACCAGACAGCAGAGAAAACAGCTCTGTTTCAGCAAAGCGTGACTCTTGGGGACACAGGAACACATAAGCGACAAGAAGCAAGGTTGCAAGTGCAGCAATTATAACAGCACTTCTTCAGGGAAAAGCAGCTTGTAAGCAAGAAAGCTCAGATACAAAACAGGTCAAAACCACTCCAAAATGACTCAGAGGTCTCCAAGTCTTGAAAACAACAGGTCAGTTTTAATGGCTGTAAAAATCCTAACAGTGTGCTCCTGAAAAGTTATGCATCAGAAATAAAAAGATGAATGCATGCAGGGCTGACTGGCAGTTAATCACTTCTACAAAAGAAGCTCCTGGGCACCCTACATGAAGGATGGACACAATCCTGATGTAACTAGGAGAGAGTCTGGCATACAGCACAGTCTCTGCCCCATCCGGGCGTGAATCTGCAGCCCTCGGTTTGCAGCCCATCCCTTAGGGGCAGACAGCCTGGGTCAGTCCGTTCACCTGGTAAGTAGTTTCTGTGCCTGCAGTGAAGGCTGGCAGAGATTCAAAACAGGGTTGCTTCAAACTGGTTTGATCCCTGCAAGAAATGTCTCTGTTCAGGCCCTGTAACTGCTGGCACTCCTCGCCCTCCTCAGCCTGACAGTTCTCTAAGGCCAGACGTCTTATGGCTTACTCTAGATCCATGGTGGTGAGTTCATCATCTTCTTTTTTTTTTTTTTTTTAAGCAAAAACCACAACAAATCACTGTTCAACACTACGGCATCCAGAATGAATGCCTGTCATTGCTTCTGCTATATAAGGCATCTGTAAATAACTGATAAGGACACCAGCACTTATTTACTTCTGCAGATGGCCTGCTGTTTTGGCAGAAGGGGGAAAACCACCACCTCAGGCCTAAAGGAGGTTTCTTAAGCGGAGGTTGGTCTCTCCTGCTGCTCATGACTATATGCTTAGGCCTTGGAGCTACCGCATCTACATGGCTTCTGAATGGGGCAAAGCTTCTTTCACACTGAGATAAGCATGCAGAACACCATACTATTTAGCTAGACAGATACACTGCTAGTGCAAGATAGCATAAATCTATCAAGTTCAACATGGCTATACCATTTACTCTCAATTAAGATCTGTCTTAAAAATAGGAGTAATAAAAAGAAGACACCTGGACCCTAAGCCCATCTCTCTGCTCAAGGAGCTATGCTCATTTTGCATTCTAAGCACAAATATGTCAGTACAGATGAAATCTCCCTGTGTCATTTTCTGGCTGGGGGGTGAGCAGTTAGATTATGTCCATGAAAAACTAGAGCAAAACAGGTAAATTCAAAGTATGGATGGTCACGCCTTGGGAGCAGAGGCAGAGAGTCGATTGGCCTCTCAAAGCTAATGATCCCGCCAGCCTTCCTTGAACGCTCAAGACCCAAAGTTTTTCCCAGGAGATGTAACTCTCATCTGGGTCAGGTCTCTAGTGAGTAGAATTAGCATGGCCTTTGGGAAATAAAGAAAGAACATTTGGCTAGTTATATCGTTATATCACTGGAATCTTTTCACTCTACTCTGTATAACTGCTTACAGTAGCAGAAATGAAAGGAGAAAAGCCATTGCTGCTTTTTTTTTCCCCTTTGCTAAAAATGTGATCCTCCCAGCCCCTCCCCCCTTAATTCTTATTCCCAGTAATTTTTTATTTTGGATAGTTAACAAAGATAAAACACTATTTTCAGGATCTGTTTGGTTTACATTAATTAAAACTAAGATGCCTCAGAAGCCTCATATGCTTAAACACACACCTTTCTTTCCTATTTGTTTCAGATACAGATAAAATATTCAATAGAAAAGTCATCTGCTGTTCCTCATGTACTCTGCTGCCCCTGCCCCCCCCAAAAGAAAAAAAAAAAAGATAAGCCAGAAAGGCATAGTTAAGCATAAAATGATACCAAAACTCTTGTCTGTCTGGATCATCAGCGTGCAGGCAGTAAAAGTGAAAGAAATCTCATTAGCATGACATAACAGTCAATTATAATAAGCAAGATTTAATGTTAAGTACCACAGCCTGATTAATCTGTAGATATTTCTATTAGTGGGAACAGTGCTCTACAGGTTTCAAGTTTTAGTTCACTGCACCACATGAAGCAAAAGTAGGGAAAGGTACAAGGGGAGACAGGTTCATCCCCTGTGTAACTGCACTGACTCCAAAAGCAGATCCCTTTCATTCCTGGAAAGGTTCTGACTTGATGTCAGATCCACGCAGACTCTGAGGGCTCCTCCTGATCGACATTTTCCAGCTGGATACTGAAGGTTTTTTTTTGCTTTTTCATTGTTAAGTGTTTTCCCAATACGTTTCTGAGTGTATATAAACTATCAAAATGAAAAAGACAAGTGCTCCACGCTGCAAAATATTTTGGGTTGGATTCACACTTGAACAGTCAGACCTGAGCGCCTGAGGGCAAAACACACCATGGAAAGTACAGCTTGCAGCCCAGCCTGCCATTACATCCAGAAAAGACAGAGTATTTTGGAAAGACATAATTCTCTAGGAATGTCTGGCCTTGCAGTGCTCAGCAAAACTGAGCTCCCAGCTCTGCAAATTAAAAAAAAAAAAAAAAAGAAAAGACCCCAAAGCTGTTGCATAAAGTCCCTCTTCACAGGGAATCTCCCAAATCTCTTCTACAGCTGTAAAGACTGGCAATCCAAATTTTCCAGAGTTGAGTCTTGCCTGCTTTTACATTGAACTGCTACAGAATGGAGCACCATTTTAACATTAAATCATTATACCGAGTGACCTGACATCCTGAAGTCCCTTCTGACCTCAATTATTCTGTGATGCTAAGTAGCATTGCTTTACTCAAAACTCAGTTTTGGTAGGTTGGAAAATAACTTTAAGAAAAGCTGTCTAACTCAAATTGAAGATCCCTAAAAAGCTAGATTTAGAAAAACAGCATGAAAAATTGAGAGTAATGCCCGATTTGTTTTGGTACTGAGTGAAGTCTGGGCAATCACATGGGACTTTTTTCCTGTTTCAGCATTCTGAAACAACTCAAAGTGTGACAAAAATTATTTTCAATATTACTTATTCCATAGTGTGGGCTTCCACTATGTGGGAAACAACTATTAAACAACACCTGTCTCTCAAAAAATGCTCTCTCTTCCTGCAAACAGGTTTTTTTTCACTACAGCTGCACTCAAAAAAGTTCCTAGCATTCTCTTAAATTGTCAACACCATAGTGAATCTAGGGGGATCTGACAACTGGTTAAGAGCGCTAGAAACCCAGGTACATTTTGCCTTTTCTTACGCAGACACTATGCATAGCTGTACCAGACCAAGACTAAGTGAAAACAAGAATTATTCAGGGGCAGAAATATGGCAATGCTGGTCAGAGTCACAGCTACAGCTATGGTTTGCTCTGCTCTTCACCTGTAAGTGGATTCTGTGACTCCTCTACCCATTCTACTTCATAAATACAAGCCTGCACTGATTTTTCTGGGTTTTTTTTTTGTTTGTTTGTTTTTACCCTTTCGGCTTAATACTAAACCAGAGACTTTTTAACTGCCACATTTGCTCCTTTACCAGCTTGACAGGCTGTTAAAAATGCTGAAGACACTTTCTGTTCCACTATCTAATAGTCATAGGATTAGAAAAGTTGAGGACTCTGGACTTTACTCACATACCTATCACAGTGTATTGCTCGAAGATCAAGGCAAAAATGAATATATTCTAGTTTGTTTCTCAGTCTGATTTATCAGGTCCTATCTTATCTGTTGAGACTGAATTATTCTTTTAATCAACTTATGGAAGATTGTTTTGGACCACTCTTTTCATTTGTCATGGGTCCCCTTCAGTTTCCTTGGAAAAGTTCTCATGTGCAGACCACTTATCCAATAAAGCATGACGGTTCCTTAGAGATTAACAGTCTAATCTAGACCAACTACCCCATATGAAAATCAACTGGCCTGCACTTTCCTAGCTATCTACTCCTAACTCTTACTGCCCTCAGTGGAGGTAATGCATGGAAAGAAGCACGACCATGCTGAAAGTAGTATCAGATCATTCAACTTCTGATCTCTCGGAGTAGAGAGCATGGAGAAAGATTTTGTATGGCGTCAGTGAAATTATTTTTTTTCTTCTTCAAACGATACTGTAGTCATATGCTGCTGGCTATCTAAAGCACTAGCTAAAGAGCTTCCTTCATAGTTGTGAATGTATTTGGCTACCCTGTAACTTCACTGCACAATAGCATTATGCAAGTGATGAACATATCCTTAAGTGTCTACCTGGGGAGATTTCCCTATGGAATGGTGCCATTCAGTAGTCTCAGTCACAGGAAAAGAGATGTCCTCTAGTAGCTGCACACCAAGAAGACAAAAAAAAAAAAAGACCACACCAACTGTTTCTCAATTTCACCTCACTGTGGTCTCTATTTTGGGAGCAGCAGAACCAGGGTTGCAGGCTCAATAAAAGAGATTGGCTCTACAAAGGCCTAATGCTGCTTCTTAGGAAGGCCAGTGCAGTAAGCGTAGCTCTGCTAACACATCAGCAAGAGCAGTAGAGTTAGGTCACAGCACCGCTACATCTGGTGTGTGATGCAGTGACAGCTACAGTTATGAAGGATGCCTTCTATTCATCAAAGTTTTACCTGAACCCTTTTTACTGTGAATATCTCCTCTGAGAAATAAATTCAGGAAAAATATTGTTAACAAACATGGACAAACCTCTGATCACACAGCACAGTTACCAATACCACTCTTGCGGAGGACTAACAATAATTTCATTTTGTGCTCCCACGTTTATTTACAAACTAGCTTATATGTAGTTCAGAGATGGCATCACCTGCCACCAAAACCTTGTGCTCTCTAATGTGGAAGCAACCCATAATATAAATACTAGAACCACCTCTTAAAACTAGAGGCTAGAATAGCACAGAAGGACAATGCAAATATCCAAGCTAACATAAGGTCAGATCATGCCCTGCCAAGATAAAAAAAAGAGACAAATAAAAGAGAAAAGCTGTTATTTTGCTTTACTGGAATGGAAACATCGGGGATTTAGTTTGCATTTCCAGTTCTTTTCCAAACTTCTTTGACATTGGCTAAGTTGTTTAGTCTTTCTAGGCCCCAAAAGTTATTATTTTCCTACTTAGATGTCTAGTGTGGTTATGGATGGCTGAGTTTCCACATCTGCATTTGTCCATGACAAAAGACAGCAGAAAAGTACATAGAGCAGAATATCCATTTTGCTCCATACTGTGAACACGTACATATTTACCTGACCGTTACGCAGGTCTAAAATCATGGCATCCTGTGTCAGCAACCAGCCTCTCCCTTCCTGGCCGTGTTTGAGAAGCTGCTTGACCAGAAACCCATAGCACACTTTCCCATATCTCAGTTTCTTCACGTGAACCAAACCAGGCAAATATCACTACTTATCACCAAGAAAGAATGACAGACTATTTCCATACTTCCATGCTGAAAGGTGCTAGAGAGATGACCAGACTCTGCTACGAATGCACTGCTGCCATCACCTACAGGAGAAGATTGTTTCTTCACTCTTTCTCTCCAGTCTCAGATCTGGATTCGTCCCTAGCTCCTCTTTGCAGCCTGACAGCTGCTGTAGTTACACATAATCACAGAGCACACAATAAGCATAAAACTGACTTGAAATCGAAACTCCATTTCCAAGTACATCCTCTGCCGTCCTTCTGAACGAGTCTTTTCACCTCTTGCTGTGTGGTTCTCCCCCTCTCCCCTTTGGTTACGAGCTTGCTCAGTTTGCATGCAGATGTAAAGAGACTGGGTTTGGTAGCCCCCAGGTACTGGTGAAATATAGCTGCACCTTCTATCCCCTTGTAGTATATTCAACGTCACACGTCAACAACAGGGTTAAAAAATACCATCAACAGAACATAACTTTCCCCCCGGCCTCAGCATTTTCTCACACTTTCCTGTTCTTTGCAACCAAGGGCTGAGAAACTTGCCACTAGGCCATTTCAGGTCTTCTAGATAACTTTCTATGCTACCTCCATGGCACGTGCTGTAATTCAGCAGTTGCTGCAGACCTCAATTTCAGTAGGATTTGCAAGTCAATCCTCTATCTGTAAATCCCAGATGGCTCAGTGATTTTTAGCACAGCTATTGATCTCCTCATTCATACATACCAGCTTCTGGGCAAACACACCCAGCTGCTCTCATCAGCCCCCTCCCACTGCCACCAAGCGGAAAAGACGACTTTGTGAACCCAAGCCCTACCAGCTAATAATAGCGCCGCTTTGAGAAATAAAATTAGGCAGGAATAAGCATATGGTTTGCCTGTTTTTCCCTACCTGACAGAGATGACACGGCTGCTGCCGGGCTCCCTCCCTTGCTCTGCAACAGCTGTGCTTTCGGCAACTGAGCAACAGCCTCCCCTAAGTGTTGTGCTCTGAAAACACAGGCGCTCCGCACACCCCCATCCAGCTTCCCCGTGCCAGACAGCCCCTTCTCCTCCGCCCTCAGCCAGCCCAAAAACAAGTCGCAATTCAACGACCAGCCCTCCCGTACGAAAGGAAGATACAGAGGTCGGAACAATCAATGCAATTAAACCATCCTGAAAACAGCGCCAGGCTTTTTGTAAAATGGGAACAATCGGGGTTTATCTGCCCCTTCCCCTCCTCCCATATATTGCCTATAAATGAAGAAGGTCTTTAGCAGATCCCTGCATGTTTTATGCCAGCTGCTCTCTCTTTCTCCTTCTGTCTTATACCACTGCAGAACAGCAAGAATGGATTTAGGCTCCCACGCGGTGGGAAAGGCGACTGCTCCTTACCTCCGCAAGGAAGGGATTCCTACCTCCTCACTGAGACCTCTGAGGAACCATTCGTTCTGATAAATGACAGATGAAATTGGTTTTTGGAGGCAGTGGGATGTTGAGGGGGAAAGGAAACAAGCCAAAGGTCCAGCCAGCCTTCCCTCCCCACCCATGCTCTTCCCCTCAGATCCCTAAGCTTCTACCATAAATCAAGCCTCCACGCAGCTGCAGCAGCAGTAGAGAGATTTCAGGCAAAGTTGTGTGGGTATCGGATACTACTGCCACACGTTCCTGTTTTAACCACTGTTTGTTGAGCTTTTTAACATGCAGTTTGTCTCCTTCTGCAGGGAATTACTCAGCCAGGCAGTCACATGGCTGCAGCAGCACAATTAGAGGATTCAAACCAGGCTAAGGCTCTTTAGGGTTTTGATCTGGAAATCATACGGGGTGGGGAGATAAATAAAACCAAACGATGACAAGGAACCACTATCTTTTTACAATTAGTAGCTTGTAACTCTCTCAGTCTGCACTCACCCAGGGCGTGCTGTCACAGAAAAACTCAGAGTTACATAGTAGTGTGAACTTCACCTAAGTTAGAAAGCAAACTGTTAGTATGTGAAGTTGAAAATGAGCAGGCAGACAGGCTGCAACACGTCCTCAATAAGGGAATGGCTTCTGGGGAGAACAGGATATGTTTGAATGTAAGTTTTGGGAGGTCGGAAGTTCAACAGTATACAATTAGTTGAAACTTTTAAATTCCAATTAAAGTCCCGTATAAGGCTTCTCCAAGGTTCCAAGTTGATCACAATTAGGCAAACATGTCAAGGTTTTATAAAGTCCACAAAAATCTGACAAAAATATTTTGAGACTGGGTTAGACCAGCTCCATCATAACGCTCTGGAAAGTGTTTATCATGCAGACCACAATAAAATCAGCGTGGAGCTGTTTATAAATGCAAGCATAGCATGGAGATCTCTTGGCCTTTGTCATGGTGGGATCAGCCATGGAGTTTGTGTCTGATTTAAAACCTTGCCCAAGGCATTTCTTCCTCCTCCCTGCCCCAAATTAAGGAGCATTTGCATTCGTTGCTGTGGCATGTCTGACCATAATGACAGACTCCTGCAGCAATAGGTTGGACATCCCATCAGCATGACCAGGCGTGGTGTTAGGATGTGAGCCCCAGTAAAAGGATCTGTGGCTCTGGTGGATGCTGTCATGCCCTTCTATCCATGCGTTGTTCGGCATACTCATTAGGTTCCCCTTGCCCCCTCCAGGACTACATTTGCTTCAGTTGATAGACTGTTCCTACTTGACTTTCAACTTCTTTCACAAATTGCTTGTAATACTTCTTCCCCGATCACAGTTTTGCTTATTAATTGTTTTAATTCTCTTTAAGTTGTTTAAGGAATGGGCCAGTTGCATTTTTACCCGATTTTTAACCGATTCACTGATTTTACAGATTACTTCATATAATTGTTCATTCTCTGTTCCCAGGATGTCCCTTCCTCTATTCCCCACACCAAATATGTATTGCTCCTAGCAGCCTTGTCTCTGCACTCAAGTCCCTGCAGAACATAACTCCTATGAGACACAACACACTTCTCCTTATGATTAGGGGTATTACTGATGCTGCCAAAATGCATCAAAGAGCCAGCCAAAGACCAGAATCTTGCTGGAGGAGGCACAGACCCACAGTGAGAATGGGCAGCTCCTCAGCACCTTGCTGTTCCTCTGCTATGCGATGCCCATCCCTCTGAAACTTTCCTTCTGATCTGCTCCAGCCCAGAGCACTTTCAAAAACAGATCTTTCAGCCTTTCCGAAGTGAAGCCCCTGGTCACTATGTACTGCATCTTCTTCCTCTCCAAAAACCTTACCGCTTTGGGTATGACACCACCCTGACACCCTTTTCTCTCTAGCAAGCTGCCCCTTCCTTACACATCCCACTTACTCCCCTGCAAAGCACATGAAGGAAAACCTATAGAAGTTAACATTCATAATAAAAATGGAAAAACTTGCTGCTGAAAAAAAGGGAAAAGAAGAAGAAGAAAAAAATCCACTTGGGTTGCTGGAAATTTGTGTGTGGAAGTGGAAGTACCCAAACTCAGGGGAAGACTCAGTGATGGGATGGATTTGGTGTTGGGACTCTAATGCAAATGAAAACTGGCATGTATGAAAAGGTTCAAAGCAGAAAGCTGACAGAATGAGATTATTTCTGTGATTTTACTGTCCTATAACTATCAACCTCTGGAAGGAACACATAGCACTTTGGTACAGAAGCCTTTACAATGAAGAGAAGAAGGGAAGCTTAAAACCAGAATAAAGTCCACACAGCGGGGATCTGAATCAAAATCTATTACCTGTCTTGTGAAAAAGACAGCAGTGTGTAGGACATTTGCCCCCTATAAACCACTGGCTGAAGAACCAAGTCAAATGGACTAGTGCTACTGAGCATTTTCGGCAAGTACAGCCAGGAAAGCAACATCTGACAGTCATCTCGTGAACACCTTTGGTGGCCTGACACACAGCATTGTCCAGTTTCATCTTGAGAGGCCTGTGCTTGCATGATCCAGTAAAGAGAAGTTCTCCCCTCAACCCAATTTTTCAGTCGCCAGCCTCAACTACTTTGTGACTCAGGTTAGTTGCTTGGAACAACTGCTTAGAAACTCAAGGCATACTCTCATCAAGGGGGGGTCAACATTTACTGAAGAATCAGATGTTTCTTCTTGCCAGTTTCATCATGTGTGGTCTAAAAAAACCCCAGATCTTAAATCTTAATATTTTTAAAAACAGTAATAAATACAGACAAGCATTCTGTGCGACTGCACTTTGATTCACTATGTGTGGTTGGTCTATTTTTGTTTTACTTTCTGTGCTTTAAAAATAAACCTCATCAAACAGCGGTGATTCTGGCACGTTCACACAACTGGGGGAGCTGGTGCTCCATGAGAAACTGCAGCGTGGAGTGAAGTTGTGTGCTGTGCTCCACATAGAAAGGCTGAACATTTTGGGCAGCCATCATCCTTGGTGCAGCTCCACCAGGTTGACTGAACTCAGTATAGTGTGTCTAAACCAACTGTCTTTTGTTTCTGCACGGTGGAGATAAACATGAAAAAATAAAACCCACTTCATCAAAATTGTAAAAAAAACCCCCAACTTTAAGACATACCAACGTGGAAAATGGGCAAAACAATCTAGTGTCAAGCAGAACGTATATGTGAAACAGAGACAGCAATACTTTCTCCTAGTTTTGCTAGACACTGATTTTTAATGCTGTATCTCTGTGAAGCAAGCCCATCAAATTATTTTTTCTTTCCTCAGTATAACACGTTTAAAAAAAAAAAAACATCCAAAATGTTGTCTACTTCCAACTCCTTAGAAATAATGCAAAAGTAATGCCTAGCAGAATTTTAATGACACAGAGAGATTTACTGCAGACTAAATTCGATTAAGTATTGCTAAGTAATGAGGCATTTCAGGGGACTGTAAGATAGTGAGGGAGTTTCTGAATTCACACTTTTGTCCACAATGCTTTGAGTAATTTCCTAATATAGTTCATATTATGTAGCATTTCACACAGGCAATTTAAATGCATGTTTAAAAAAAAAAAGTAGTCCATAACATAAATATTCCTAGCATAAAAATGCTGTATTTCAGATAAACTTCAGAAAACAAAAATGCTTAGGAACCAATAGGAATACTTATACAGCATCTTTCATTTTCCAAAACATTCAAAAGAAAGAGTAACCAATTAATCCTTACAATGCTCATTTGGAAGTCACAGATAGGCCCACTGAAGTAGGACAGTAAAATTATTTGGCTAGAGCCATAGGGAAGGCTAAAAATCAAAGGAGTATTAACAGCTAACATGTTCCCAGACATCTTAAATCATTCTTAATGAATAACCTCTCATTTGAAAAAAAGTGTCTACTGAAGTCCTGTTACAGGTCTAGTGACGAGAATGGGTTTGGTGGTGTTCCCTTCTCGCCCGTTCCCTGTGCAGCCCCTACCACATTGCAGCCCCATTCCCACCTGGCTGTTCAACAGTACCTTAGTACAACCAATTTAGCAAAGACCTTCATGAAAGGGGTAGGATAAATGAATACAAATTAAACTTTCCACAGTCTTGCACCATACATGGTTCAGCTATCCCCCCAGAGACACGATACTGTACAGAAGGCATTTGGATGCCGTGGTGCATCAGATCATGCGAAGCCTTAATTCTGTATGGCACATACGCTTTACACAAGCAGTCTTATTTTTAGAATAGTTACTTTCATTACTACATATTCCAGTAGTTCTTAAAAATGGAAGCTTGGTCCAAATCCTTCCCAATAAGAAGGGCAGTAGCTCTCTGTGTATTGAAGGACCATATGATTCTAGGAGAAGAGAAATAACTATGTGTCTGTGTGAGGAATAAGTGCATAGTTCAACCGTAAATGCCCATGACATCCTTTTTAATACACAGACAGCTATACTAGGGCAAAAGTACAGGCAGAGTTGCTTGGCTTGACAATATATGAGCCTCCCCCATCCAATCAATCTGGATGCTGTATCCAGAGCCATAACAAAAGCAGGAGAATGAAAATTGCTGGTCCTTAGTATCCTTTGAGAGAGGGGCGTCAAATGTGACCAATAGCTATGTCGACTGCTATAAAAAGACAGGCTGTAGACTCACAAGTGGCATTTGGAAAGAACAGGAGGAAGAAGACTTGGCTTCAAGGTCAAATCTAAAAGCAATGGTAGAAGAGTAGTTCAAGGCACAGGGAGAATTCATTATTCTGTGGGTATCTCCATACCATGGCTAGGAATTCCAGCCAGCACCTGGGAGCCAAATTTAACCCTTTGTAGATCTACTGGCTTGCAGGGTGTCTTTCCTGAATAAATTTCTTCAAAGCTCTGGGATGCTTACCTAAAGCTGTTTGTAATGAGAGGAAGTTCAAGAAAATCCACATTACCCTAACAGTGAATCTAAATATAGACCAGACTAATTTGTTCTTGTCCCAGTGCAGGTCTGGAACTGCCTATGCAAAAACCTGGATAAATACTCTCACCTTAGCTTGCATGTAGTTCCACTGAATTTTGGGCTGTCAAGGTAACGAGTGGCTGAGAGAGAGAATGGCAAAGGAGGATTACCACGACAAAGCTATTATCTGGCTTTGACGTGGAGGTGGATGCAGGGGTCATCTGAAGCATCTTAAATGCCAGTACTGGTGATTTTCACAAACAGCCATACCTCTTACATCCTTTCAAGATATGTGTATTTTTAGAACTTGCTGCATGTTAAACAGGGGAGGTTTTAAATGGGATCAAGAGTGAAACAAAGCAGCTGAAGAGAGGTGCTCACACTTTTGGACAGTGGCAGCATAAACCAGGTGAAATTGGTCTGATTCAGAACACAAAATTCTGGGAACAGGTGAGAATGGGAAATGAAATGGCCAATACAGAGTAGAGAAAATACCATGCAGGGCCCATGTTTTGCCTAAAACAGCTCCCTTGAAGTCAAATAGAATAGACTTTCAAGCTATTCCTAAGAATGGAATGGAATAGAATGGAATGGAATAGAGTGGTATGTAATGGAATGGAGTGGAATGGAATGGAATAATTTCAGTTGAAAGGGACCTACAATGATCACCTAGTGCAACTGCCTGACCAATTCAGGGCTGACCAAGTTAAAGCACGTTGTTAAGGGCATTGTCCAAATGCCTCTTAAACACTGACAGGCTTGGGGCATCACCCACCTCTCCAGGAAGCCTGTTCCAGTGTTTGATCACCCTTGTGGTGAAGAAATGCTTCCTGATGTCTAGTCTAAACCTCCCCTGGTGCAGCTTTGAACCATTCCCATGTGTCCTGTCACTGGATCCCAGGGAGAAGAGATCAGCACCTCCCTCTCCACTTCCCCTCCTCAGAAAGCTGGAGAGAATAAGGCCACCCCTCAGCCTCCTTTTCTCTAAACTAGACAAGCCCAAAGTCCTTAGCCACTCCTCAGAGGACATGCCTTCCAGCCCTGTCACCAGCTTTGTTGCCCTCCTCTGGGTACATTCAAGGACCTTTACATCCTTCTTAAATTGTAGGGCCCAGAACTGCACACAATACTCAAGGTGAGGCCGCACCAATGCGGCCAATAATTTTCTCCGGCTGGTTATGCCATGTTTGATGCACCCTTTCTGCCAGAGGACACTGCTGACTCATACTGAACCTGCTGTCAACCAGCACCCCCAGATCCCTTTCTACAGGGCTGCTTACCAGCCACTCTTCTCCCAATTTATACTTGTGCCCCATGTTACTCCATTCCAGGTGTAGAATCCAGCATTTGGACTTGTTAAATTTCATCCCATTATTCATAGCCCACTGCTCCAATCTGTCTAGATTCTTCTGCATGCCTCCTGTCCCTCAAGAGAGTCAACAGCACCTCCCGGTTTGGTATCATCAGCAAACTTGCTAATGGTACATTCAACTCTTGCACCCAGATCATTGATAAATATATTGAACAGCACTGGCCCTAGAGTTGAACCCCGAGGAACATCGCTGGTGACTGGCCACCAGCCAGATGCAGCCCCATTCACTACAACCCTTTGTGCCCTGCTGTTCAGCCAGTTCTTCACCCAGCACACCGTGTACCTGCTCATCCCGCAGTTGGACAAGTTGTCCGGAAGGATGCTGTGAGGAACACTATCAAAAGCCTTACTAAAATCCAGAAAACTACATCTGCCACCTTCCCTTCATCCACTAGGCGGGTGACCTTATTGTAGTGGGGCATCACATTGGTTAAACAGGACTTTCCTTTTGTGAACCCATGGTGACTGTGACTGATGACTGCATTATTCTTTAACAGCCTTTCAATAGTATCCAGCATAATCTTCTCCATAATTTTTCCAGGAACTGAGGTTAGACTAACAGGTCTGTATTTCCCTAGGTCTTCCCTCATGTCCTGATTGCGTATAGGGCAACTTCTATACCAGGCAGGTTTGGGAAAAGAGCTGCACAAAACACGTGTCTGTGAAGCACAAAGCCTTGTGTGTTAGAGAAAGAGCCCATTCCTGAGGGCTTCGGAAGCTGCAGAGACAAACATATCTCCAGATACAGGTCTTAAGTTCTGTGCTCAGTATGGCACTGAGGCAAACCCTTAATATTCAGTGCCTGCACACATCTCGTGCCCTGGGGGAGAATTAAGTGTTTGTGAATTGTGGCCTGAGCAACCTGGCAAAGAGATGTGAGCACTAAAAGGGTCAGTGTTTCACAGAGCTGGAATCAGGTGGGTGCCACAGCAAAATGCCTTAGAAATTATTATTCTTTTGTTTTTTTAAGGACTGAAAGAGACCAAAGGAATAATCTTGTCTGCCACCCTCCCCCCCTTCCCTGTTTAAGACGACTGTCAGATGACAGGTGCAGAAGATGCCTCACTCGAACCACTCTGAGCTTCTTAAACAATGAAAAGTACCCAGGGACATCCAGATTGCTGGTAAGAAACGTTTATAGAAACAATATTTTTTTCTTTCTCCTGGCAAATTCATGAACAGAAGCTTCTTTTTTTCCCAGTACAAAAGCCAGCAACCATTAACTGGACAAAAATAGGCATCTAAGCACTACAAAAGGGAGATTTTGGAAAGCCAGTCTGTGGCAGTGTCCTGCTTTTGAAATAGATGTAATCAATGGAAACACAACTGAGTGCTGCACTCGCTGAGTTTGTTGTCACAAACAAACCTGAAAGCTGGATCCAAACTCCAGTTTCAGGAGGTGTGGATTTGACTCACACTAATTCCAAAGCCTGGGTCCAATCCCAGGTGTAAATCCATACTCAGAAGGAGAAGGGATGTAGGTGGAGTTTTGAAATAAGCCTGCAGGCTCCTCTGCTATCTTGCTCAGTTGACTTCAATTCCTTGAAGCAAAATCTACCTCCTACTATGCTTCTTGCTATTTTCAGTTTATGCACCTCTTAAACAGCAGGGATCATGCCTAAGAAAACACAGTAAAATGCTCATAAGTAATCTCCGCTATATTCGGTGTAACATCAAGCAGACATTTTTCATTGTAACATCCATCAAAGGGCCATCTGAAAGACTCCTCTATGAAATGAATAATCACACTGCCACTTACAATAATTTACCATACGAGCAAAGAAGAAAAAGTAGGAAACTATATAGACTTCCTTAAATTACTTTAAGGACATCAAAACTAATAATAACTCAAAAAATATTCAGTTATGTGCCATGACTTTTGAAAAAGATGGAAAAAAATGTCAAAATAGAGAGGACAACAGGTCCTCCTGAACCAGCAATTGCCAGTACTGAGGGGAAAAATAAACTTTTCATCTTTTAGTATCAAGATCCAAACTGAATTCCTACTGTGGCATTTTAATACATCTCTACTTTCTAACTTTTCAGAGAAATGCTTTTATTCTCTTATTTAACGTTTGAGAGCACACAGACTGCAGTACTTGCACAGAGTTCATGAAAAAAAACCATTTGTACGCTTCAAAAGTAATGTTCAAAAGAAGCCACACAAATTTTTCCTCAGTAAATACAAAACCCTGACACAATACCAAGAGTTCACTTAAGACTAATGCAATGTAGACGATGCAATCCATGCTGGAGGTATCAACTTTAGAAAGAAATGTTTTTCTCCCACGTATTTGTGGACCAACCCCACTGAACTAATGGGAGATGAGGTTCCTCTTTTGTCCTGCTCTAACATCTTCCCCTTTAGTTTGTAGCCCTTTGAGATGTGCAGTCACACTCTAAGTTGCGTGAACCTCCAGTATCAATACAGGCTGGGGGATGAAAGGATTGAGAGCAGCCTTGCAGAGAACGAATTGGGAAAACTGGTGGATGAGAAGCTGGACATGAGCTGGCAATATGCCCTTGCAGCCCAGAAGGCCAACTGCATCCTGGGCTGCACTGAAAGAAGTGTGTCCAGCAGGTTGAGGGAGGTGATTCTGCACCTCTGCTCTGCTCTGGTGAGACTCCACCGGGAGTGCTGTCTCCAGCTCTGGAGCTCTCAGCAGAGGAAAGACACAGACCTGTTGGAGCAGGTCCAGAGGAGGGCCACAAAAATTATCAGAGGGATGGAGCACCTCTCCTCTGAGTACAGGCTGAGAGAGTTGGAACTGTTAAGCCTGGAGAAGAGAAGGCTCCGGGGAGATGCAATTGCAGCCTTTCAATACTTAAAGGGGCTTACAAGAAAGATGGGTATGGACTTTTGAGCAGGGCCTGTAGCGATAGGACAAGGGATAATGGTTTTAAACTAAAAGAGGAAAGTTCTGAACTAGATATAAGGAAGATATATTTTTATGATGAGGGTGGTGAAACACTGGAACAGGTTGCCCAGAGAGGTGGTAGATGTCCTGTCCCTGGAAGCATTCAAGGTCAGCTTGAATGGGCTCTGAGCAACCTAGTTGAAGATGTCCCTACTCATTGCAAGGGGGTTGGGACTAGATGACCTTTTAAGGTCCCTTCCAACTCAAACCATTCTATGATTTAATGATTCTATGAACCCTTGTTCAGGTGTTAAAAGCCACCCAAATTCCCTTATCTGCTATGTACAATCAAATACAGCACAATTCCGAGCCTACTGCTATAATCACATCAGGGATCACCCTCATGATTAGCACAACACTTGGGAAAATGTCCAAGCTGACTAATGACCAATACTCAGAATTCATCAACTTATCAATAAAGCTGCATTTGCAATGCAATGAGACCATCTTGTCTTCTATATCCTTACAGTTAGCAGCCTTTTTGCTTCTCTAATCTCAAATTCAAAGAAAGAATGTTCCCACTCCAAAAAAAGAAAGTTCTGTTATTGGTAACGCTACGGTTTTTTGTTTCTTAAATTTATTCAAAGAAATCAAACAAAAAATCCAAACCTAAATTGAACTCACACAAAAAAAGTCACTCAAGCTAAATTCAGCTGCAGAGCTGATGTCTAGTATGCCACAAATCAATGACAACGCATATGAACAATTCCCAAATTGTCAATGAAAAAAGGTCACACCTCTACAGGAGGTGCAAGGAACCTCCCTGCAGGGATCTCCATAGGATTTGATTCTACTCTGAAGGGGGTTTTCACAAGATGCAGAACTGTGCGAGGCACCAGTAGCTGCTACAGAACAGATCAAAGCTCCTTGTGTATCTCCTCTCCCACGTTAAATCAGTCTGTGACCAAAGAAAGATGCCACAATCATTAAGGGAAAGAGAGAAGTCAGAGCAAACCAACCAACCAGACATATCAAACAAAACAAGAATTTGAGATGTACAGAATTCACATTTAAAAAACTGTAACATCTCTGACCATGAAGATAAGGACTGTGGCCTTTGAGGCCTTGTCTTAGAGGAGGATCTTGCCTGGCAACCTTGATACAAATTCACACATCCAGCCACAAATGGAAAATGGACTCTCAAATCCTTTAGAGAAGCCCCTCATGAACACTTAAAAGTCAAAGAAGAGTACTGGGTTATTTGTTCATTTGGCAAAACACAAATCAGTTTATGGCCCCAGCTCCCAACCTGCATCCTCTTCTATACATTCACTACCGAAAACCTGGAGCTCTGTACTTGATGACGTTGCTTCTGCAGCCGTGTCAAACCAGAGTCACCTCCCTTTCCTCGCTGCAGATCTTCAGCCTTATGAATTTCTGTACTCATTGCCACAAGACCACTTTATTACTAATAAAACAGATTTGGGTTTTTTTAACAGCAGAAGTGCTGCATACTCCAAGGTGGTTGCCAAAACTGTGAAATAGAAAATTATCACACCACAGTACCTAGGGGAGGAAAAATACATAAAGAAAAAAAAAAGTGCCTCTACCTTTTCATTCAGAGAGAAATAAAATTAAGGGACTACAAAGAAAACCACATAAAAAAAGTTTCAGGTTCTACACCGTGCCTCAAAGAGGCACAGGGTAGATTGCCCAGTTAAAAAGAATAGAGGTTAAAGTACCTCCAGAGGAGAAGATGGAGAGCTCACAGCAGCAGAAACCTGATTTCTTTTATCTTGAAATTTCTGCAGCACTGCAAGCTGTAGCCTTGGTCTCAGCAAGCCTTTGTGATCGGGACTTCAGATATTCTCAGTAGGATGTAATGCTTTATAGCCATGCTCCACAGTACCTGTGATTCTGGACGGCCTCCTTCCACAGCTGGCATGAAACAGCTGGGCCTTACCCTGGAGATTTTGGGTTCTTCGGAAGTCTGCATTGTTCTGTGGTTAACAGCAAGTCCCAGACCTTCCTACTGCTGGGCATCTTTCACACTGAAAATCTTCCCCCAGCCAACACTTATCAGAATTGCGTCTGAGTGAAGAATATTGGAGTATCATCTCTTCTTCTTTCTAATGTGTAAACATATCACTTAGCAGGGCTCGGGGGGGCAGGGAGGGAAAGGTAATTTCAAATTGTGGAGGTTTGTTACGTATGTTTTTGTTGTGCCATGGAAGAAAAAAAAAAAAACCAAACAGCATTTCATTCTCCCAAATCCCAATTCTTCACAAAAAAGGAGCAGTAAAGGTGTTCTGCATTAGTGAATGCAGGCAACTCAGGAAAAAAAAAAAAAAAAGAGATCACGGGCCAGAATTTTGCTGCGCACATCTAATATTTCCTTGTCTACAGACACATTTATAGGCAAGTGACACCCCTCTTTCCCCAGTCAGGCAGGCCAGAGGGTCCACTCCTCTCCCACGTGCTCTTCATCCCAGCCCTAAACTGAGAAGATAAACTGTTCCCTGAGCGACTGGTACTAACAAGAGGAGGTGCCTGCTTGGGAGCCGGGGAACCAGCACTGCCAGTGCTCCATGCTCTCGGCTCCTTTAAAAGGCAGGCCACAGGATGCCAAGAAACCAGAGAGATTTCTAGCAAAAGTTCACTCACTTTCTCGTCTGTTTTGAATCCTCTCCAAAGAACACTAATTTCTTGTCTGTTTTGAATTCTTTCCAAAGAACATCGTAATTCTGATGAATCGGCATTTGCAGGTAGAAAAAAACACATTTTGCTGGAGAGCATCTCGCTAGTCTATCATGAAGTCATGGACCTGGGATGCTTTCGTTTGTATTCCTTTTAACAAAAGTCAGTAAAACATTTCGCCCACAGGCATACCATCATCATGTACTGGATATTTCGCATCTACAGAAACCCCAAAGTGGCTTAAGAGTTTTCTGGGGGAAATGACTCATCTTGTTTTATGTACTAGGTAGAGAATTGGCTGATATAATTTTAGAAGCACCTAAAAGTGACCCAGTACAGCTTTCCCCATATCTAAGACTCCTGCAGTTTTCAGATCTGATACCTTAAGTCCTTCTAGGAGTAAAAGCAATAACTATAAATTTAACTGCAATGTTATGAATCCTGAGAGTAGATCAGATGGACTGTGAGACAGCAAACCTTAAATCTGTCACTGGCTAGAAAAACTCCACCTAGTTCTGAGGGCACTGAGAAGTACATTTTCAGCTCTGTTAAAAATGAGTTGGATGACTTTGTGCAAGTCACTTTTCCCCTCAGCAAGCACTTTCTTCATCTCCTTGGCCATCTTGTCTATTTAGATTGTAAACTTTTTAAAGGAAGGACTGTGCTTGCACTAGGGCTACTTAAAGAGACTCCAGAGTGCCAGAACTTCTATGTTTTGTCATGATATTACCACTGCAATTAAGACTGAAGGCTGATAACCACACGTCATTCCAAAGTACTCGGACATGGTGATGCCATCTATAAGGTAAAGAAAAACAGTTGTCTCTTGTTTTCTCTTAAAGACAGTGCAGAGTGTTTGAAATTAATTCACTCTTTAGAATTGTTATAAATATGAAGAAAAAACACCACATTTTAAAGCCATAAGATGCCATGCATCAAAATTTCGTAGCAGTAATTGTTTAAAAAGAAAAGACTTCCCTGAAATACTTGTCTTGGAATCCACCATATAAACCTTTGGTGAAAAGGGCAGATTAAGTGATTTTTAAGATTAACTCCATGCTTGCTAAAAAGCATACGTTTTGCCTATACAGTTTCAGAGGAGAATGTCAAAACTGACCTCAAATGTCTAATCCATTTTTTTTGAATCTGTGAGCAGCAGAATAGAAGCACTAAGAGACATGACATGTCCAGATCATTTCAGTAAGAGGTTATTGCCAGGACCCCAGAACTAGCCCAGGGTATGCCGCACAGGAGGGCTGAAGAACAGGTACACACCTAAGGAAGGAAGCAGGCAGGTCTGTGGGAGCTCTGAGCTACTGGTCCACACACAGCCGCAGTCTAATCTTTGACACAGAACCCTCTCCAGATCCTCTTAGCATCTTGTGGAGAGGGTGGTGGGGAGCCTCTAGCAGAGTCCCTGTGTCCAAATAAGAATCAGACTTTGCCCCACTGGCTTTATAGCACCAGTAAAGCTCAAGCCTGCTTAACACAGCAAAGAATACGGCCCAAACCGGCGTCTTTGCTTGCAAGCGTGCTGCTTCTGCACAGAAGGTCACGAAGGCTGTAATTTGTGTCTTCTCCTTTGCATCTAATAAAAAAATCACAACATAGCAAGAGCCTTTATCCTTCTTTTTTCTTCCTTTAAAATTGATTAAAGCTTATTTAGTACCACTGTAAGAGGCTAAGATGCCATTATTTGGCTTTGATAATTGCTCAATGAATTAAGTTATAAAAATGTAAACCAAACATTTCCCTTGTCCCATAACAGCTCTGATTCAAAAATTTGTTCAGCAAAACGAAATTAATTATTATGGGTCTATTTCCTTTATTTTTTTGCCTGCTGTTCTATCACGTACGCCTTTTGGAGCTTCTTATCATAGGGATAAATGGAATGAACTCTGGCTGCTTTGCAGATGAACCATATCCCAATTATAATTTTAGCTCAGAAATGTCCAATAGTTCTGCCTTCTTGTAAGATGAGTTTAAATCTAAGGTTTGATTTTGAGAATAATCATTACTTTTAGAGCATGGAGATGTCAATTAAAGAGATTTGCTTCACACTGAATGTACAGCTCCAAAGTCTCATAAACTGATAATGATAAAAAGATCTGAAACAGCCCTCCTAGAAGTGGAATGAATGTAGCAGTTTAAAAATGCACAGTGCTTGATTAAATACGATGGTTTAAAACTAATTAAAGCACTCATCATACTCCCCAGGGCCCATATCCTGTAAAGAATTGAATTGGACTACTCGGGTAAGTAAAAGAACTCACTTGCTTACGTCTGTGCCTGTTTTGCCTTTTATAAAATTGATGCTCTGCTAAATGCACACACCCCTGTATATTAGTTTTAAAAGGATATGGTGGTGATTAATGTTTTTTAATAAAAGAATATGAATTATTTCTACCATTTCTGTCTTGAATTATTTCCATGGTGAATTTCTTTCTTTCTTGCAAATCCAGTTTAGTGCTCGTAAAGTATATGTTCCCGGCGGGTATACTAACCATCTGCCAGCATGTAAGCATGTCCTAGAACAAATACACGAATCTGTGTTCCCGAATTTCATAAATGATCAAATACTATAAAAGCAACGCTATCTAACGACTTCAAACAAATTTCTCATCTATGAGTCTCTCCTAAGTGAAATGCACTGGAGCTCAGCATGAATAGGAAGGTAATACAACATACTGTAACTGCTACAGTCATCCAAACATAAGAATAAGCTTGGCATAAGATAACAGGCAAAAGATACTAATAAAGATAGGAAGTGAAGTACATTAGCTAACATGCATTTTTTACACCCTACTGTGCAAAAGGTTTATGAACTGTGAAGAGACTACAGTCTTCTTTATTTCTTTGATCTCGAATTTGTGATCAGACCTATACTTGTGTTTAACCTGGGTACAAATCCTCTTTCTCTCTACGGCTTGGTCAATAAACATGAAATACCTTTTTACTTGCACAGAACAGGTGTTTTTTCTGGTGTCCTACTTTAATCATTAGAGCGAGTGATTTTATGTCTTCAAATACCTACAAGACCCAGGACAAAGAGACTGAATTTCTGCAAAAGACTTAGCTATTTAGTCACTAGACTCCCGCGAGCAGCAGCAGTACAGCAGTGTTTCCTGCAGTGCCCATGGTATGGAAACTACATTTGTGCAGAATTTGCCTAACCTGTGTCGTCTGTTTGCACTCTGTATGATGAAGTTAAACACTTGTCTGTGCATTTATCTATCAGATGAATACTTCTCTATGTGAGGCTATAATCTTCTCATCTAAATACAATCAGGATCTCTTGCCATTGCTGTTCCTTCCCTTTCTATGCATCTCAGTGTTATTATTTACCCCCTACAAGCACAGAAATTCTGTATGTAATTATAACATGCTTCCTCCTCACTGTATCGCTGTTACAGATCTTAGCACTAGTCACATAGAAAAGGACGATATTATTTAACAGATGTTGCCCCCTAGCAGATATCAAAGAATTACAAGGTCTGCCTGTCAGGAAATAGCTTTTGCCTTATAAAACTCTGGCAAGTGTTTAAGCTATTGCTTATTGAGACTAATAAAAAGAACAATTATCCTGTGAATAATGTCTCTAAAGATCTTAATGTATACACTCGAGAAAAGTGAGATGCTTTTAAGGGTGACTCATTTTGGGCCATATGTGACGTGACTATCTCTTAACAGGAATCCAAGGTTCTGGTTAAACACCGGGGCACAGACACGGAGAGGGTTTGGGTGCGTGGAGACTTGCATTTCTTCAGATTATTTGAGAATAATCATTACTTTTAGAGCACGGAGATGTCAATTAAAGAGATTTGCTTCACACTGAATCTAGAGCTCCAAAGTCTCATAAACTATGAATGATAAAAAGATCTGAAACAGCCAAGATCTCAGTGCAGCCAAGCCGCAGCTCTCCTGTGGCTTTCCCAGGAGCTGGCAGCTCTCTGGAGGTCCCAGCTTGTGGAACCAGGTGAGCACATCAGGACCAGGTTTTATTGAGAAAAAACCCCCAAAACGGAAAACAAAACCTTACCCTTGGAACTGTACGGATAGTCCTGAAAAATGTGAGCCCTCACATCTCAAACTCCAGAAGGCAAATTTAATTTAAAAATACCTCCNAATGTGAGCCCTCACATCTCAAACGCCAGAAGGCAAATAGAAAACACTGCAAAATTAATTTAAAAATACCTCAGGAAGTTTAAGCGTCTTTTGGGGGGTTGTCCCAAGATTTTAAGCTCTTAGTTTTGTCACTGCTATTGGAATCATCTGAGCTTTCTGATGACAGCCAGCTGCATGCCTGAGACTCTCACTGCAGGCAATGTGGCAGAAAAGAAGAGGGGAAAAAGAGGGGTAGGAAACAAAGATGATTAACCCCTTAACATTTTAAAATCCTAATTAGAAGAGGGAGAGCGAAGATAATTCCCCCTTGCAGCATTTCCAAATGTTGTCTTGGTGAGCGTTTAATAATTTCCTTAGGACATATGTAACATTTTGTTCTTGAAAATAACTTTGGAAAGATGGAAGAGCTGAAAGGAATATAATGCCTTGAATTTGCATCTTCATCTTTATTTTTGTTCCCCCTCCCCAGCTTTAATTACCACTTAACAGCTGCTCCTTGGGTTTTATTATCATCAGCTCTTAATTACTACTTAATATTTATCCAGTGGCAGCATTAATAAGCCCTAAAATCTTCTGTGACTGTTTAGTTTTCAAATACGTTGCATTTACTGGAAAACAAGTGAAAATGCTGCGAATGAGAGGAGCAGGTGGATTGCTGCAGCCCTGTTTGCTGGGCTGCAACCTGGGGTTCCTATTGCCTCTTGCCAGCAGATGTCAGCGCTACATAAACTATCCGGCACACCAGCACACAGTGGCACTTCCAAACCACACAAGAGCTGGGCAATAACCTATCTAGGCTTGAAGTCTCATCATCAGTATAAAAAACAGCCACAGATCACACCACAAGCAAATCTCCTTTCGTGTATTGTGGAGATGGTGCTACGTTTGCTCGTATTTTATGGGTTTTGCTGAGTTTGGCTTACTTTGCTCCTTTGAAGTTTCAGTTCAGCTTTGCTATAAAATGATATTAATCCAAGGAAATTTGCGTATCTTTTTAAAACTTCTTGCTTTTATGTATTTTGGGCAAGAGAAATAAAACATATGCAAAACAAAGCTGATGAAAGCTTATAGATGATGATTCCCTTTTGGGGGAGAAAAAATAATTCTATGAAGTGCTCAGTTTCCAGCCACTATCCCTGGAGGTGGAAATTACAGAAACTATCCTTCCTGAAACAGTTTTGTTATCTGGTCCCAAATACCTGCCTCCTGTGATCAGAGCCATTTGTGGGATCCTCATAATAACTGGCTGTCTTGACTGAATACAAGAGGAAGAGGCACCAGCGTGCTCCAAGAACTGCATTTTGGTGGGGAACCACTCTGAACTTACTCTGAATTAACAGGCACAGGAACATCAATAAAAAGTAAAAAAGATGATCAGTACCTGAATGCTGAGCTTAGTCTTCATCCTGTGCCCAGAGCATCCAGCCAGGTCTCTTTCCTGGCCCCCATCCGGAGGAATGAGCTAACCACCACTCGCTACCACTGAGGTTGGTAGCAGCAGCATCCTTGTGAGGACATCTATAAAAACATTCGAACGCCCAAACAACTTGCAGAGTTGATGCCTGCACTTCATAGCTTAGCAGAGGACACTGCCTCTCCCCTCATCCCTGCCTTCAGCGCTGGGGAAGGATGAAGTCAGGCCTGGCTGAAACCCCTTTCTGCAGGCAGGGTTAGCACTGGCTGGCTGGCAGTAGCAGTACCCTGGGGGTTACAGCACGGTAACACTGATGGGGAGCAAGACCCACCTGCACAGCTTTCTCTCATACACAGCTCGGCCCCTGGCTGCCTCCCTTCTGGCCCTGCTCAAAGTTCAGAGCATCTGCTCTCCGCAGAGACAGAAAGTCTAGCCCATGGGTCTGATCTGAGACCATTCCAGTGTATGTACTTTTACACACCTGTATTTTTGTGATACACATTTCTGATGTGTCGAAGAATGGATGTTTCCCTCTGCACCCAGCTTTTCAGCAATTTCTTCCAAATAATGCGCTTGCTTCCTTGGAGAAGCTCTTTTCTATGCACAATGAATATTGAGACATTATATAAGTTCATTTTATATTTTATCGGCCTCTCAATTTTTAGCAATAAAAATGTATTGTTAGTAAGTTTAATAATGCTATTAATAATGCCTGTATTCACAGGAATGAATACACTATATAAAATATATTACTGGGAGAAATTACTGTGCTAATTTGTCAACGCACTAGAGCAACCCAAAGTCATTCTGGATGTGCACGTAGCTGAATGACTTTGAAAATGTGACTACCCCTGACTATAAGCAAGGCAAGCTACTGTTGAACTCATGAAGTGGGGTTTTTGTTTATATTTAAATTACTACAAAATTATGAAGCTCTTTCTTAACTGATAATCATCCCTCTAATCTACTAATTATTCCAACTCCACAATAGACAGAGTACTTCATAGTCTGATATTCTGAAATTGCTTTCATGTTCAATTACTTGTAATTATACAAACAAGTCTAAAATTGATGATCCATGCATGTAATTATAGATTCTGCGACTCAGCATAAGCAAATAAAGGAAGCTACCCTTATTATGACAACACAGTTTCTAATAGTCAGGCACTGCAAATTTAATTGCAGTAAAGGCTGGATGGTACTATTATGTAATTAGTAGCAAAACTGTTATTTCAGGATAATTAAACGATAACATGGGCACTGGAGCTCACTTTTAAGCAATCTTTTTGTAAGGTATGGTGAAGAAGCCCTACCAAATTCAAAACCTGAGCATGTTCAATTTAACAGTGTTTTCTTCCTTAAGGATGGTTAAAAAATATTGTGACAAAATGATGCGCAGAAAAGTACTGAAAAAGTGACTATTGGTGGCATCAAAACTTTCAGAAACCCATTTCAGGTGCTTTCCTCTAATTTTGTCCATTTTACCAAACTGACAGAGAAAGGCCAGGTTTGTACTAACAAAGGTCCAAAGAACGAATCAAATACTCTGTTGTCTTTCTCAGAAATACAGCTGCCTCTTATAAGGGAGACAATTACCTCAAATTTACAGTAAAATAAGATACGACTAAAGGGACTTAAACCCACAAGAAGTGAAAGAACAGAACAGGTAGTGCAGAAGGCACGTGCAGATGGTACTAGAAGGATAAATTCACAGACCGCTATGAGGAGATAAATCCAAGTTCAATACAACCCCTCACAGGAACCTTCACCTTGATTGTTTCTTTAACAGAATTTATTTTCTAGGATATAAACTGCGTTAGTGGGCTATGACTTGCAATCTTCCAGGAAAGAAAACTGTTATAATAGAAAGGTTTAACAATTTTGACTTGATTAACGAGACTTGGTATGAGCAATTCAGTGAGTTGTCCACAATTTTAATATCCTTTTATAAGGAATCCTTTCACATTTAAGTTTTGATTTGCACGTCTTTAAGACAGTAATAAAACTGACATAACTTTAATTGTGCAGGATCAGATCCCATGGACAAGACAAATTGACTTGATTAAATCTTCTTTTCTGAATCATTAAAGCATCAGGAAACTAACTGATCCTTTCTTTTCCTACATTATAAAGCATTCTGATGAGAAAAAAAATTGTTTTTTAAACTTGAGTCACAAATTACTGACTACACCATCTTGCTATAGGGAGAAGCACGCTTTTCTTTTATCTGAACAGAATGGTAGCAGAAATTAGATCCCCATTAACACTAACTCATCTGCTAATGGGAAAAACATACCTATTTGTAGCTTTTCATGGTTGCCATGCTGATAATTCTTTGAAATGAAGGCTCTCTAGTCACAAGATATATTTAATTTTAAACTTTTTTTTTTCCTGCATTATTGAAAAGCAATTTCCTAACCCATACATCAATCATGAAATATTGAAGGACAGGGCTAGATGTTCCCAAGCGAAGGAAAGTGAGTTTCCCTCTGCCTTCAGAAGCCCTCAGAGGGCTTACTGGCTTCTAAAGAAGTGGGGAGCTGTGCTGGAGGAAGACAAACACTGGATAGTGACGACCCATGGAGAGATGCTATGATACTGGAGATCTCATTTAACAGCTGAACTAATACAATGGCTTTCTGCTGGCAAAAGGCATCCATCTCCCTCCTCCTCCTCCTTCTCCCTGCGGGCAGCCGCTCACTCATGCTGTTTCCCTTACGTGGCTCATTACTCTGGAAAAAATTAGTGCTACAATAACAAAAAAGGAATAGTTTATGAATAGCCAAGGTATCACAAGAAGCAGGCAGGGTCTCGTGACTTAGAGCTGGCAATAAGGAAGAGTGGGAATGCTGCTTGGGTAGGAAAGAGTCATTAGGTTAGCTCTGCTGCACCACAAAACCTGCCTCTGCTCTGTGATGCTCTGCCTCACCTAATCTGCAAAAAAAGAACAGTTTTGCTGCAGGACACTGTAGCACACTGGGAACAAGCTTTTGGCTTGAAAAACCAACCCCCCACCCCTTAAAAAATAATAAAAAAAGAAATCTCCAAACTCAACAACCCAACAGTACACATTTAAAATAGATATAGTTACACCATGATACAAGTTGCGTGGTGAGAAGGCCTGAAAAATTGGAGTTTAAGAGCTGCCAAGACAGCGAGTAATCCATCTTGCATGCAATGTCTAGCCTGACCGCAAGATGGAGGTGAAGTTTACAAATTAAACTAAAATCTGACCAGAGCAAAATTGTAGGAATGTGCTAATGCCATCTAATTGACAAGTGAGGGTTATTATCAGCATGGGGATTTCTTAGCTCCTTGCTCTCTGCTTGGCAGCCTGGGATGCAATCAGTACAAAATAAATATTGTACTGACATGACGCAGTGGGATTTAATTTGGGGTGGAATAAAGGACTACAGTGCTGCGTCAGGAGCAGCCTTTGATTCCTGCCTTGGATTCTGGACTGATGCAGCACAGCAAGCTGTGATCAGTTATGTTTCTCCCCTCCTGGCTCTGGGGGATGATTATTCTTGAAATAATTAATTGGTAGACAAGAAAAGCAAAGATCTCCTTATGCACCAGAAATGTCAAAGTAGTTCAGGAGTAATTAGTCAACAAGTTGCCCTGCACAGAACCGAAGTTGAACACAATGAAGATTATTTCTGTGCTCAACCCCACAGAGCTGTGGATGCTCATGCACCTTTAACAAACAGAAAGGATCTGCAGGGGGAATAGGTTTCCCCTTTTTTGTATCCTTTTTGTGCAAGATGAAAGCCTAATGTTAGAGCAGGAACAGCCCACAGTGCTGTGGGTTAGTTCTTTCACAAACACTACAAGACTTTCTTCTTGGATGGAGATCGAAGGACTCCGCAGTCTAAATAGTGAGGTTCCCTCACACGTAAGAATGAAGGAGGGAAACTGAGGTTTAGAAACTGAGCAAGGAGGGAATCTGAGGTATAGAAAGATTCTCAGGTGGTCTAATGCATCAGGCTGATTTCCCAAGGACATACAGGCTGTCTCTAAAACCACACAACCTGCAAGCACTTCCTTGGTGTCAGGTTTGCACCTGCACGTATCCTAATTCCATGGTGGGATGAGACATCCCTTGGTTTCCTTTGTTTCCATGAGAGGGAAATCCAGGCACACAGGCTCTGGTAATACACACATACATCCTGCATGGAAGAACCAGGAGTCTGGCACATGCTGTGCCTGACAGGATCCTATCATGCAGTTTAGTGCCAGTGGCAGAGATAAAGAACTAAGCAGCGATGATTTCCAGGCCTTTCCTAGGCCCTGACCTACTCTTTGAGCACTTGGCGATTAACAAGTACTAATGTAGCATCCTGAATCTGAAAAATCTCTATTTGTTACTATAGTATCCCTTTACATTCTGCCCAGAGGTCAGGCTGAATCCTATGCATTACACGCAGCGAAGACTGAAACAAGGCAGGTCACAATCATACCAGTTAACACCGGCATAAACGAGGAGAAAGATGAAGCATATTAAACTGCCCTAAGCTGTTCATGAGGTGTACAGACAGAATAACAATCTAGTTGCAAGCTTTTGAAGATGGAGGACCACAAACGTGCCTGACAGGTGAGCCCAAACCACTTTTAAGGGATATCCTTCTAGGTACACCGTTTATGTGTTAACAAGTTTGCCTCCCTGCTAACCGCCATTCAGATGCACAAGAACTTGGATGCTTGAGTAGAAACGTGGACTCAGTGATGGAGAACGGTCTGAAACCAAGTGGATGATTCCTGCAGAATAGGGAATTTCATGAGGACAGGGAAAGCCCTTTTCTAGCACAGGCATACAGGAAACACAGTAGAAATGCCCCCTGCACAACATACGGTGCACGATTATAATCACCTTTAAAATCCAAGATTGTTCTGGTTCACCACGTGTAAATATAGAAAGCTGGACACAAGGCAGGGCAGGGACCCATAAGAAGGCTGCTGCTCATGCTTTAAAATCTCTATACATGATAACTTGGTTATATTTATCAAAACTTAGACCAAAATTATAATTATGCTTTGGCGACTGGGCAGAGAATTGTTTTCCTCATTGTAGGTGAAACTGAGCAGCACGGCAATCAGATACGTCTGCTTTTGGACACGCATAGTTTTTCCTCTTGGGACAACCGAGTTGTAACTCTAAATGTTTCTCTAAGCTGGCAGGTGATATAGATGCTAGCAGAAAGTTGGTAAATCATTTCCTCACATAATTTCATTTCTGCTATAGTTGAAAATAAACATAAAGCGCAAATGGCTTGCATGTCAGAAAGGACGACAATTCTTTCTGATATTAAATACTTAGTCTGCATTTTTCCCCCAATAAGCAAGGGCTGAGATAGCTACCAGCACAAGCAACACAGCATACCCAGAATGCTCAGTTTTAGTTCCTGGGGGCAAAGAGGGGGTGTCATTTTACGGCACCACTGCTCAACTACGGAAGTCCTGAGTACTTCTAGAAAAGAAACAGGGTTCCCAAAATTGTAACCAGATACTGAAGCCTCAGATGGCTTAGAAACACACCCTCTGCTATACCACAGAATGCAAAGGGTGCTCATGTTTCCTGGTGAGAGATGACAACAGTTATTTCCATTATGGATGGGTCTTGGCTCAGTTTTGAGGATCAATTCTGAACTCAGATCAACTGGCCCTGGCATCCTCCCTCAGCGCTCTGTGCTACCTCACCTCCAGCCACGGATGCTAACTCTTCTGCAAGCCGTTGGCAAGCACTACCCTGCTGCTGGCCACATGAAAAGCTATGCTCAAATTGTTTGCAAGCTTATTTGTCTTATGGCCCTCCTTGTGAGAAGAGGTACACCATAGCACTGCCACCAGATGAAGATCTTGCTAAAGGAATCTGTTGGCTGCTATATGAAACCATTTAAAAGACTAAGGCATACTCCCTTTTTCAGAGAGAAAAATTACTTTAAAAGCTCATGCAGCTGCATCATCCTGTTAAAATCACGTTTACTGTGACAATGCAGGCTCTCCTTTGCTATTTAAAGCAAAATACATGTTTTTGCATATAGGTGCAGATAATAACACAGACTGAGACACATCAATCATACTTCACAATAACCACCTTACTTGACATGCCTGAATCAGCCATCACTCACAGTGGGGGGAAAAAAATGTATGTCTTTCCCCCCCCGTCCAAATCTACTGCCTAATTAATTCATTTCAGTCAGTTGGAAACATAACTATGCCTTGACAGAAGGCTTTAAGTTTGAAGGTGTCTCAGGTAAGAAAGTACAAAACACTGAACTGCTCCATGTTGAATAAGCGCCTGAAAGTCTGAGGCTACTCTGCAAATCATTTGAACCTCCGGGGTGCAAAAAAAGGACCACAGGCTGGTTCCTGGTTTTTGTGTGGTTTTGTTGTTTTGGGGTTTGAGGTTTTTTGGTTTTGTTTTTACCAAAAATCACAACATAAAAATGATTCTTAAAAGATTCAGTTCAAATCTTGGCTAACGCTTTGAGTTGAGTCTTCTGTAACTCATTTTCCTATTCATTATGCAGGAACTAAGAGCTGATCATCATTATAGCTGTTCTAATTGTAACTTACAGTCTTTAATCTCTGAGCCCTTCAAAAGAAGTTTGATGTACTGCATTTAAGAGCCAGGTGCTAAGATAGACAAAAGGTGAGGGGGGGAGACGGGGCGGAGAAGAGGAGAGAAGCAAAAGAGAAATTGAGCCTTTTTTAACTAAAAGCATGAGTCTGAAAAGCATGACTATGAAAATAAGGCTGGATTTGATTTACAAGTTTTATGGAGAATTGAAATCATCAGAAGTCTGTTTGCATTCAGCTTATTTCCCTGTCAGGGCAGAGCTCACGTTCTGCATGGAAGTTGTGTTTCTCTATGAGAGATAAGGCCAGCCTGCACTCAGGGAACAGGCAACGGTTATTTTGTTATGGATGAGAGAGATGCGGAATCAAGCCATTGCTGAACTGAAAGACTAGGGGGAAAAAAAGCATGTCAGCAACAGCCATCATTCAGGTAAACCAAGCATATACCTATATTTAGGATCAAGAATTTTGTGAAATTTTTTTTTTAATTTATTTTTACAAATCATAGAAGGATGTTGGATACTGTAAATACAGTAGCCCGGGTTTCACAAGAACCATAGAAGTATAGAAGTTTCTCAGTACTAAAAAGTATTGTATATCTGCAAAAATAACATGAAAGCTAATTTGGTGGGCAAGGAGCTTGAGCGAGAAAGTTCCCATTTAGCTGTGAATGTCTTCAAATTTCAAGAATTTTCAAATCTGGTTTCACACTTCACTTCTTAGAAACACAGATTTAATTTCACAAGACAGATCATTGCAAGAAAAAAAACCAAAGAACCCTTAGTGGAAAAGTACTTAATTCAAAGTTAATCTGATCACGATGTACCACATACTTTTAAACATGCAAATCAAAGTCCTATGCAGTGTAAGCTAATGATCCTTTTATTTATTGTAATCCCCCAGAAAATTGTACTGTAACTCAGTAACAGGATGAACAACAGTGTGACTTGATGTGACCTCTTAGTGACTGCATGTGAGTGCTAATGAAACGCATATAAAGTCTTAATTATTTAGATTTGACTGTCTCGCTTTCCATTTCTTACAATATATAACAAATACAGAGCGCTTACTAGATGTCATAGGTCATTATATTTAAGCTTAGTGCCCTAGGTGTATTTGTTGATAGGTTGCCTACCCCTGAAGCTGCAATTTCAGTCCTGATATAAGACCTTGTGTCAGGAAGGGCTCATATTTTTCTTTTGTGAGAATACCTGAAGCCAGAGATAAAAATTGTAGAGGGGAGATTTTCCTTTTTGACAGACTCTTTTACCTGTTTTACTTCCCAGTAAAAAACAACACTGGGAATTGTTGCATGCTGAATTCAAAACAAAAATAAAGATACCCTCAAAGCCGTTATTAAATATTAACAAGCTAAGGAGGATTTAAGCACCAAGAATAACTCACTTGATCATCTGAAATTCCTGGTTTGTTTCACTTGGTTAAGAACACAATCTAACTGATGTAGTTATTATTTATCCCCTTCTCCCACAAAAAGGTCGCATCCTGTGAAAGCACCAGAGTAACAGCGGTATAAAACTGCATGGGGGTAAATCTGGCTTTGTAGGGGATTTTAGGGAGAAGCCCCAAACCCTAAGATTTCATCTATTTTAAGAACTGATTCCTTTTATACAGAGTATGAAGAACAGAGAACTCAGTCATACACAAAGGCCTACTGTCCCCACATACTTTGTGAACTTCCACTGTCAAGCCACATAAACATGTGCATGATCTGAAACACATTTTCCTGGATTGCATGGTTTTCCCCAAAATACTCGTATTTTGCCTCTTCTTTGGCTTAATCATTCTTGCTGGTAGTAATCCACATGTCAAGATTTAAACTAAACCGGTTTTTGTTAACAAGACTGACACCTAGTCGTTCATGCTATTGATGTTTCTGAAAAAGAGTTTATGAGAGTGTTCTGTGAGCAAGATAACTGATTCTCTAGCATTGCATGCTACCATATAGTTATTAAAAAAAAAAAGCCTCCAATTCTTGCACTGCAATTGTAGAAGCAAACTACAGGCCCTATGGACCAGGTTAGGCTGAGGAGTACAACACACGCTTTGAAGACTGTGGAGCTCTGCAGTCATGGATGATGTCACCATTCAATGGGGATGAAATTAAGGGAGACCCTCAACCAGGGGAATTTCTGAGCAGTCACTGATTTTCCTTGCTTCTTGCCAAAAGCAGGGAGGGCTCGTTTACATAATCTTTGTAAAATTAGATGTCACACAGAGAAGATGGATTTATAGAATCGAGTTTCAAATTAAAAAAAAAAGTGATTTAATAGTGAGATTTCATATATTCCAGGTTCTTTCATCACGAAGAGATACGTGGACTAACTCTGAGGAAGGCATCTAGTTAAAATGAGAACAACATGGAATGATGGCCTAAGCGAATACATTCATTAGTAATTGAGAGATTTGAAAGTGATTTTCACAGATAGGAAAAAACATAGGGGAATTCTCATATAGAGCCTTTAAAAACCCAACACAGATGCATCTGAAAGATCTTGCTAGTGAGGGATGAACAGATTAATCAGCTATCGTCCTTCTCCGGGTGTGAGGTGTGGCGTGGACAAGCACCATTAGAACTTTAATGAGTGCAGGCAGAAGTGAGTAGCACATAGATACTGTCTCTGACACCCTTGAATCAATGATATGGAGGGACCACCAACATGGGCCTCAATCTGGTGATGGAGACCTGTGAACCTGCTGGCAGGGGGCTGGTGTGAATGGAAGAGTGAAAATGAAGATAAACAAAGCAAATTTATCTCAGAAGAGCTTCCCAACTACTCTAAGAAAATCTCTCCCTCAAACCCAGAAGGCTGCAGTGAGGGAAAAGAGGGTCAAAGCATGAAGTGGGAAAATTAAGAGAGAAAATAAGGAGAAGAAAAGAAAGAAAAAGCTGTATAGTAAAAACAGGAGAATGAGGGATTATTTGCCTCTGCAGAGAATAAATAAGGAGCTCAACCCACAACATACAGGGATTAGCTACACTGCATAATATAATAGAACTATGAAAGCATTGGAGATCTTTCCTAGTTGTTTTAGCAAGGACAGAAAATGTATTAATTTTTAGCTCTTAGAGGTACAGCAGCACATTGGTGCCTAGAGGGACTCTGTGACGAGAGGCGCATTATTACACTGTCTGTGCACACAAGTGTTCAGAGGGCAACTGTAAAGCTGAGATACAACGTGCAGATACAGAGAGCAATCGCGGATAACATACCCAAAATAAACACTATGAATTTCATACCCAGAAGAGACTGCGTTCCGCCAGTGCATACACGTGTGCCCATACGTGCACCCCCAAACTCCTGCTGATCAGCAAGAATTTTCTGGGCTCCAAGCAAAAGGTAAGTTTGGGAGAGAAATCTGAGGGAGGAGGGCCCTAATAGTTTTGCAAAGCTTTGTGGAAAGCCCTCCTATGCACAATAGAGAGCGGAGGAGAGAGCATGGAGATGTCTGATAGGAGATGGGACAGATGAGAGAGGAAGTCTGGCTGCAGACTGCAGCTACAGGAAGAGCAGTTCCAAAAGCAGGCAGGCAGGGAGGGTGGAAATTCAGAAAGCTTCCCCCAGGTCTGCCCGCATGTCTCTGGCTGGTGCTGGCTCTTCTCCTGTGTCCTTATCTCTCTCCATTTCACTTCCTCCCATTGCCCACCTTTCCTTACTTCTCCAAAGGAGGGGAGCTGCCTACTAAACCTAAGCAGCTCTACTTAATACAAAAGTTGGGGATGTTCAGCCTGGAGAAGCAAAGGCTCCAGGGAGACCTCATAGCAGCCTTCCAGGGGCTACAGGAAAGATAAGGAGGGACTCTTTATCAGGGAGTGGAGCAATAGGTAATGGTTTTAAACTCAAAGAGGTGAGATTTAGATTAGGTATTAGGAAGAAATTCTTTACTGTGAGGGTGGTGAGACACTGGAACAGGTTGCCCAGAGAAGCTGTGGATGCCCCATCCCTGGAAGTGTTCAAGGCCAGGCTGGATGGGGCTTTGAGCAGCCTGGTCTGGTGGGAGGTGTCCCTGCCCAGAGTAGGGGGACTGGAACTGGGTGATCTTTATGGTCCCTCCTAACCTGAACCATTCTATGATTCTATGAAAATACATCAAACGAACCCCCATTAGCGCCATCACGTTGTTCACTGTGTTTGCCCATTCCTCTTTTCTCTATCCATCTTCCCGTTTACCGTGGATGCTCTTTGGGTTATTCTGCTTTGCGAATCCTGACCATACATTAGACCCCTTTTTCATGGCTCTTGGGCACATTTTATAAGCATGGCTAATAATGCATGAAAAAAAAAAATTATTCTGAGAGAGGTCAATAGCTTGATAGTACATAAAAGGTAGCTCCAAAGTGAGATAATTTGGCAGCAGAAAGGAACCATGGAGTTCAATGGCAGCGTAGATAACCTGACCTAGGAAAGGAGCTTCATTTCTTTGTTACAAGGAAGAAGCGGCAGATGGTCAAGACAGCATTTCAAAGGATGAAGGCGCTGTAGCAAAGATAGAAGAAAGGACAGAATTTTATTGGCGCAAAAATTAAAATCCCCACGGAAGAAGTACTCTCAGGTCACATCCTTCAGGCAAGGAAATTTGTAATTAAACTCTTTCTGTGCATCTCTGTAAAAAAAGATAGTCTGGGCTGAATTTCGTTTTAATAGAGGATTTTTTCTATTTTCTCTTCTCCTTCAAGAAAATGCAATCTCTCTGTATATTAACTCAGTTATATGAAAATTTGCTGGTTTGCTCCCTATTTCCAGATTGGGAATAAAATAATAGAGAGGAAAAGAATAAATCAGAGACTTGAGGACAGAAAGACAATTTTGAGTCATTTAAAAATTGTGGCATAAAAACATGGTGACTTGCCAGGGTACTTGTTTCAATGAGTGCTTGGCAGGCTGTCCAGGCCCATGAGAGGCCATTGCATTTGGCACAAGCCAATTTAACCCTTTAAAGTACTTTTTTGGGGGCTTTTGGTGACATTGCCAAATTTCTGTATGATTACCTCAATTTGGTTTGAGCTGGATCTACCTCTACTAATTATGTTCTGCGGGGTCTAATGAATTAAACAAACTTCAAAACAAAACAACAACAAAACAACAACAACAACTAGGGGAAAACATCTGATTCAATTAGCCAGAAAAAGCAGTGGTTACTTTATCTTGTGAGCCATGATTATTGCATTACGGAGGGACAGCAGGGCAGACAAGTGACTGGTGTCATAAAAAAGAAGAATTGGTAAGACAGACTTCTGCAATTGTCCCTGGCTTTAAACCAGACACTGTGCTTCACCACTTCTTCCATAAACTGTCATTCCTAGAGACCTGTAATGTTTAACGAGGAAAAAAACCCCCTCCTATGACTCTTGTGCATAAACCCAAAAAGCTTATGCCTGTACTCACAATGTTCCAGCCCCCACCGAGGCTAGTGACCCCGGTGGCATGGCAGGGAGGAAAACCAAACAGGCTTTGAATTCCAGGTACAGGAGGTAAAAATAGCAGCCTTTCACACTTCAAGATACAATTACTTTTTATGCACTTCCAGCTCTGATGAACAGTCATTCTGACATACAGGCTTCTTAAGAAAGTAAACAAGATCCAGTCATTACATTTTTCAACTTTGTGATGAAATTTTTTGTGCACTCCAAGACACTGATAATCTTGTTGAGTGTAAAAGTGAGAAAGACCATGATTGAAAAGACATTATTTTAACAGGAAAGTTTATACGATGCTATCACCCTGCAAGGTGATCACGCTCTGAACTATAGGACCGTGGCCAATGTGTAGCTATGGGTTTCAACGTCAGTTTTAACTATGCCTTTTTATCTCTATCCTTGCCTTTAATTCTGAACTCCCTATTTACTCTCCACTAGTATTTCAATAGTGTGTGGTCAGAGTTGTGGTCAGAGTTTAGTCATCATATGTTTTTTTAGGCTGATGGTTGGACTAGATGATCTGAAAGGTCCCTTCCAACCTAGGCGATTCTATGATTCTACAATTCAATTCTGGGTTGCAGATAAGTTTATATTTGTATTTATAAATAAGGGTTATCTAAATCACTCATGTACCTGCTATAGAAATGCCAGAGAGTCTCTCCTACCCCTCTTTACATAAGGATCAAAAACCCCAAGCCACCATCACAGCAGGCATTTTTGTCACATTTTGGTAGCAGTTTCAGTAAGGAAGTTAAAACTCAGAAGAGGCAGGAAGAATAAACCTTCAACTTCAGGAAATCCTTCATCTGAGCTCCTCAGAAAACAGCCAACAAAGTCTGTGTTGCTATTTCCCAGAGAGGCTTTTGATTTCCAGGGCTGGGACTCCATTAGCTTTTCCATATGCTATGCTCACTCAAAAATGGTTAATACTTTTGATAAAAGCATTTTCCTTTCTTAGCACTGGAGAAAGTTCCGCAGTCTTCAATGCATTTTGAAGATGCTGTACAGGCTATATGTGTTTTTTTTAATTAGAAAGAAACACATCTATTTTGCTTGTCAAGGCTCAGTGCAAGCCCACCGTATTTCCTGCTTTTATTTAATCAGGTATCCTTAAATTTGCACTATATTTGGTAGTAAGCTACAGAACAGAATAACTGAACCCCCCATGAATGATGAACGGTGGCTGTAATAAGGAAGATTAAGTGAGCCCTGAAATGTTACAGGTATAGTACAATTTAGACTTCTGACTGAACAACAGGAGTAGGAGGAAACAACAGAAACCCTACCAGTGTACCTAGGCGCTAGGAGGCCACAGAAGTCTCACAGTTACTGAAAATTATGTTTTCTGTGAAAATATTACCTCCTAAGCTTTTTATGCACATGCAGACTGCTCATTCATATTTCCCTTTGGTCAGCGCAAGACTTGACAGCCAAATACACACGGAGTTGATTTCATTCTCTAGCAACTGGATACCTACATTTATAGAAGTGCCCAAAATTGCCAGTCACACGTGCTGAGAGTAAGCAGCAAGCTGCTGCTGTGACAGTCAGTATAATGGACACTTGCACACAGTGCAAGGACGCATCAGTTTCTCTGTTAGGAGGCTACAAGCCAGGTAGTATTTCTTCTTCTAGTGCTCAAAGACTGATCGTGAGAAGAATAAATCTCTGATTACACACCCTGAAGTGCCCTGTGCACCTCCTTACAACCCATGAACGTCGGCCACAGCACAGCACTGGATTAGATGAGAATCGGGGACTGTTAGGGATGAAGGAAGGTTAAATAAAAGGATGTGGATCTGAGGATCCATCACCGAGGGACAAGTTATTCAAGTTCTGCAAAAGCAGCTGTTCTGCAGAATACTAGTTTTTATGTTTCATAGATGCTGTAGTCCCTCATGATGGCACTGAAGTGACAACAGTACTAGCAAAGTCTTAAGGCCTGAGGTTACGCCTTATGCTGATGGTTTAAATATGCCCTTCTTATTAAGTGCTGAAAAGTTCTGATAACTTTTTAACTCTTATCTTGCTGTATTACCAAACTTTAATATAGCTGCTAAGCCCTCATTGCCTGAAAGCAAACATATTAACCGAAGATAGAAAATCTCCACACATCAGCAGTTTCTTAAGAGGAATTTGAAGGGCTTCATAATACAGAGAGCAATAGAAAAATTACTGCAATTCTTTAACAGATAAGGCTTAGTTATTTGATTCAGAAATGGGCAGTTTGGAAAAGACAGATGCGTACACGTGATTATCAACTGTAGTACAGACAATGGTGGAGTGATTAAGCAGTAACAATGAGAAATCTTGAAAGATTTAGCTCAGCATTAGCTCTGATGCCAGATGAGCATCAAGCAGTTTATTTCAGCCCACCCACGCTTCTTAGTGCAAGAGCATTATGCAAGACCGAAGGAGGAGTGTGCACACAGGGACGAGAGGGAAAAGCACGGATGTGGGTGTGTGCGTGCCAGTTCTTCCTAGTTTCACTTGGGTGTGAAGTAGCACAAAAATAGTTTTTTCTCATGACGTGTTCATGCATTTGCACTCTAGCCTAGAAAATTGAAAGGAAAGGGAGGAAATTAAGTACTCTGAGAACTTCACCAAATAGTGGGTTGGTGGAGAGCCACAACTTCCCATCGTATGGCCAACAGTAAAGCAACTTTGCAATACCAACCACAGCACAGAGGCCACTCGGAACAGAGAGAAGAAATGTAATGTAACTAATGTGACATCTGGTGCATCTCACAACAGCCTAAGGAGTCTCAGTAAAACATGCGTCACCTACACACAACTACAGCAATGTGCTTATATGCACCATGTCTTTCACAGGCAAACATCCGTCCAGCTTCTGCTCACATCTTAACCTGAAACTTAAAGCTGTCTTATGTCCAAAACATGAGTAATTGTTATTAGAAGGAGAGGAAAGTTGCTCTCCATGTTCACTTAGATTTTGGCTTCCTTGGTAAAACTTCCAGCAAGAGTGACAATTAAAATGCAAAACTCTAAGGAGACAACACGGGTCTCTTGAATGGGATCACAAATTAACTTTGAGAGTGGCCTTCTGATAGATCATCAAATGGCAACAACTACTGTCCCCAGTAGCCAACATTAGAGTCAGGGGAGAGAGAGCCTTAAGCTACAGAACGGTCAGCTGATGGTGGTGATGGGCTTTCTTAGGTGAATTCTTTATTCCTGCAATTTGCTTAACTTGTCTGGTTCTGCTACACCCATACTTTCTCAAGTTTTACAGTGGCCTAATTTTCCTTCTTGGCTGTATGAGAAATGCATGCCTCAGGGAAAAAACAACACACAAACCCACAAATGCTAAGTTTTATAGTTTTGCTCAGGATGTGAGAAGTTGTACATATCTTTTGGCTTTAGTCTGCAAGTTTATTACATCTTTGTGGTATTGCTTTTTCAAGACTATAGGAAAGGTCCAGAAAGGTTGCAGTCTCAACTGAAGCTGAAATAAGTGAATGTGTATACATAACCTCACAATTATTTCACTCATCTCCCTCTTGCAGCCAAAAGGTTGCTATCTGGTAGCCTGTGTCCTTAGGTTCAGGCCTCTGGTGGCTCCTTTTCTTCACATACCCTTGTGAAGGAGATGTGCAAAACCACACTTTAATCAAAGTCCATCTTCAGTGGGCTCCTGCAACCTGGTATTACTTACTGCCTGCCATAGATTAATACTGCTCGCCTGGACACAAAAATAAAGTAATATTTAAACTTAAGTAGGGTACCTTCTACAACAGGAAATACAGGTTATATATACCAAATTTAACATAACTGCACTGAGATGAGCAGACAGTTTTCCTAGCCAATTGATATGATCTGCATGAAGTCACCTGAAGCATGTTATCACTTTCATAATAGTTTGGAAAAAAGAGGGAAAGCACCTATCATTTAAATTGTGTAGAGTGCTAGATTGAAATTTTTTTAAAGTGTCAATGGAGATAAAGAAATGGTTCAAGTGAATGTATAGCAGATAGAAACACAGGCAGGAAATAACAGCACGTGATCTGTCTTTGAGAAAGGGTATTCTGCAACAGCATTACTGAACTGCAGTTGAAGCTGTTCCAATTCAACGGCCTCATTAGATACCTGCTGTGGAAATGGAAGAATAAGCACGTCACCCAGCAGCCACAGCACTCACTTAGGCAACTAACCTTTAAGCATTTTATGTGAAAGATTTGGTAAAACAAGAACTCTGGTGCATCTCATTTTCAGGTGCCAAAAGCTCCTTGTGCAGAGCAGATGGAAAAGAGACACCTAAGTCAGGGCTGCGATGTCTGCCTGACAGCATGGCACACACAAACCGCAGTAGCAAGTCCAGACTCCTATTACACATTTTTCCTAAAGAGCTTGACTGAGCAGGAACTCCGTCTGCAAAGACCCACATCCACACTGAGACCTGTTACAGCATCACAACTCTAATTTATATTCTGCATATACGAACTTAACACAATTCTTCTGCGTCCCTTTTAATTGTATCCTGTGACAGCCCCTCTCATTTATCATCATCATTTTGTTTTGAAAGTCTTGAAGGTGCTAGCCAAAATTACAAATCCTTAGTATCCAGCGTTCAAACAGTGATCAATCAGGTAGTTAATTAATGTGTTCCTTCCCTCTTATTTCTCTTTTCACTTTCAATGCCCAAGATTGTTAATTATTGACATCCTTTGTGTGGGCAAGAGGACTCGGCTGTCTCTTTAGTACTTGCCAATGATTCATTGATGTAAGGGGACAAAAATACCACTGAAATGGCAAGGAGTAGAGACATTGGCAGCCCCTGTGCAACAGATGACTCTACATGCAAGCAAAAGGGGTGAATTCATTGCCTCTGAGCCCAGAGGAACAGCAGGGACAAATCTGGCCCACCGAGTAGCTTGAAGCACGTCATTGACCGTTTCCCAAACTGGGTAACACATGGGTTAACCTCTTGGGCAAAAGCAACACCCTGATCGTGGGGCAGGATCACAAGACAGTCAGGACCGCTTGGGAAACAGCATTCAATGTGTGAGATGCATAAGTACCATGAAGGAAGACAGCCTAACTCAGATCTCAAAGACATAGCCACAGTCTCTAGCATCCTGCTCCGAAGGCTAGAGCAGAACAAGAACGGGAAAAACCTAAGGGGGAAGGACAGATTTAGAGAAGTGAGTGTATTTCAGGCAGTTCTGGGCAATACCATAAGCCAAATTTATTCAGGCCACTAGGATTCATGTTACTCTCCTTCCTTATTGATCAGACTCTTATTCAACTGTCTTCTTGAAATGTGGCTCATTACTTCGAGAGCAAGCCTGACAAGTCTGAGATACTCCTGCAAAGTACTTCAAAGCAGGTGTCTACAGATTTCAGGAGCGTGTGGTTATGGCTTTCTTCCCTTGTCTTTGCCTGCCAGTCATTCTTGATAACTGTAAACAGTCATACTATTAATAACAACACCTAGCTCTCATATTATTAATACCTAGCTCTCGTGCCATACCAAGCTTCTCTAATATGCTTTAAAAGATGCATCAGCTTGTTTTGAAAATGGGCAGCTTCTCTACACAATGCCCAGGGATCTAATTACAACGATCAGCAATGGGAAATGACTGAAACAAAATCAGGTATTTCATCTGTTATATCATGTAGCAGCAGCCTTTGTCTGTAAAACCTTTTCATTGGGATATAAAACACTGCATGTTCTTATAATCACAGTTCTTAAGAAAACAATCGCAAAACATTTGATATTTATTTGTGGTCTAATTCAATAGGTTAGTGAAGTCGCTTTCCATTATTTCCCTTGTCTATTCACCCTCCAGCTAAATGCCCTCATTACACACGGTGACCTAGAGCTGATGAAATGTAGATCCCAGCTCACTCCACAGTTACAATCAAACCTCGAATCCCCAGCTGAGGCCAACAAACACAACACAGCCTAAATAGGAAGAAAGGCAAGCAGAGAAATGGAGAAAGTGTTAGTTAAATACAGCACAGCGCAGGTTTGCCCCAGGGATAAAAATTCATGGTCAGATGTTACAAGGGCTTTTCCTTGGAAAGCAAATGCATTACTAAAATTTTCTTTAATAAAACATAAAATATCCATTTGATTGATTGTTTTTAATTTTATACATGCCTATTGGTAACATAGCTTGTAATACGTCTTTCTGGATGAGATTTTTGGGGCAATAGGTTTTTATGTTGATAAAGGAGAAGAGAAGGCTTGTCGACCTGAAAGCTGTCCTGTTTCTCCCAAATACTTCTGTTCATCTAATAAAAATATTTTCTTTCTGCGAAAATCTTACCTTGCGTACTGGACCTCTTGGCATGGAAGAGGCCACATGCTATTAGTGACAGACCATATATTGACTATAGCTCAGTCAATCTGAAGCTGTATCAAAACTAATTTCACTGCTAAGATGCCACTGATTGTCAAAAAAGTTAAGAAAACAAGACAGCTGAACCTATTGTGAACCTTTGGCAAAATATATTATGGCAATACAATTGAATCAAACTTCATTGCCAAGGGGAACATCAGATTATGCCACTACTACTTCTTCTTTTTAGTAAGACTGAATATTAAAGCAAAAAAGATCTCATGCGTGTACTGTTGTAATATATTTAAATTATGTCCAGGCAGCGATGACTTTTGTAATAGTTAAAAGTTAAACATAATTACATATAACATTCTATGAATACTGACACGCGCATCAAATTTTAATGGTATGAAGAATAAATTGAAAGGAGCAAAATTAATAAAGATATGTTGACACTGTTCTGTTAAGTAAGACTATAGAGCCCCATCAGGGTTGAGCTAGAATAAATTCTTGTACTATTAACCTTTATATGAAAAATGTGTGCAAATAGGCCTGTAAGAAACTAGGAGTAAGAAAACTGGCATTTTATTTTATAGTATGATTCCTTCTTCTCTGGCATTTTGTCTCCAAGGGTACTTGGCATCATTTGTTTCCCAGAAAGATTAGGTGAAAAAAGTTCATCCTGACACAAATCCCCACAATAAAATCATACGCATATTTACTGGTGTCAAGCTAACTTATTCTGCTTTGAATAAAATCAACCAGGATTTGGAGAAATAAAAAGACCCGTATAAAAATAACACAGGAGAAGTTTCTTTTCTAGAACTTTTAGTTCTAAAAATATAAGCAGCGCATGACCAGAAACTGCTAGTTCAATTCACTAACTACAGTTATACACTTCTTGAATGGATCAGTTAGCTTTGAACACAAAATATGATTTCGCAAAGTTATTTTTACCCTCTGTCTGCAAAACACTGTAATAATTCCCAGCTATCTTTAAAGAAGAGTAGAGAACTAGAGAAAATGCTTTTGGTATAAACGCATAGTACGCTCGTATCTTTAACAGTGGCCAAACTGGTTCCCTCTGCCTGATAACAAATGCAGCAACATCAGAAAATGTACACAAAAATACAAAAGGACAATCAAAGTCACAGAGCAGATTCCACATAAAGAACAATTAAACGGACCACGACTCATCAGGATCTAGAGAGATGAGAGAGGGAGAGATGACAGGCATCCATAAAATCCTCATTAGCTTGCAGAAAGTGAATAGGAAATGACTGTTCACGGTTTCTTCTAATAGAAATAAAATGAAATCAATAAGACTAGATATGGCAGGATGAAAACAGCAAAAGGAGGCTTTTTTCATGTAATGCACAGTTCAGCAGTGGAACTAATTGCTGTGGGAAGAAATGCTAAAAATCTTACCAGGCTCACAATGCATTCAGACAAATAAATGGAAGGCGAAAAATACATCTATCAAGGCTATTAAACATAGAAAAGCTTATTTGCTCATATAGTCCATAAGCTACAAATCTCTAGAGACCAGTATAGTGCACTGGGGAAGTATTACTATACGCTTACCTCATTACTATATTCTTTCTTAGGCATAACCTATTAGGTGGTACTAAGAAGAGCCTAAGCTAAATGGACTTCCTGTCTGTGGCAGTATGTATGTTATTAAGTTTATCAAATAAAAACAATTCAAAATGCTGACATGAATCTCAATTGCACTTTCATTAGTTCCCACTCATAGACTGTCTGACACAAGACAGAGGTTGGAAACATTCAGTCCAGCTCACCAATTAAAAAATTACTAAAAATTAAGAACACTTGGAATGCATTCATTTGTAATGAAATGATGTAGACAATTATATAATGTGCATTTCCCAGTTTAGCAAAGTAACCCTACCTTTCAGTTCAACAGTTTTATCGAGTGGTAAATCAACACATTTTCAATGGCCACATGTGCCCTAACAATGCATGCTTCTTTGGGAAAACAGCTACCAAGTACAAATGAAACATAAACCAAAAATGAACGATTTACGTAAAAGATTGCTTCTGGCTGATTAAATAATCTATTTTAATCACGATTTCAAATCCATCAACTCTGACTGTAAATACATTCCTTCTGTTTAGAAGCTATTTGCAAGAAATATCAATTCAAGAACTTCAGCGGACTGTCAAAAATAATACAATGTTCTTAGGTGCTAATTAATCATAGACAAAAAACATGAGTTGTCAGCACATTTTCTCCAGCAATTGTTATTGGAGTTTTAAAAGATAAATTAGCAGTATCAACTTCGCTGGTTTTATCAGTGGACTCAGGAAATTAAGTTTACCATGACACACTCTGGATGTGTTTCCTTCTCCTTGTCCTTCCCAATAACTTAAAAACCTGATGGACAAAGCTGTCACTGGGTAGCAATAGTAGTATCATTAGTGCTTCTACACGGAAGGAAAAATACCTGGATGATTTTTTTAGCCTCAGCTTTTGATGGACCTTGAGGCACCACCACGAGCAGCTGTCAAGCCCGTACTACTGGATAATGCGGACCCAAGTGGCTGAGGTTCATCTAACCCAGCCAGACCCCTTCCTGCACCGTTGGTAGAGCTAGCAAGGCTTTGGGGAAGAGACACCACAAACAGGCTCCCCAGAGCAAGACAGCAGCCTCCCCTCCATAGGCACCACTGACAAGATATGCCTGGGTCTCTTCTCTGAGCCGGGGGCTAGTGGACACAGGACAGCCTCCACTCGCACTATTCAGCTCCCTTATCCTCATTAAGGGGTGCCCACAAGCACACTGCCCAGTGGTAATGATCGCCGTCCTGCGTTGACTCCTGAACAAGGTCCAGAGGTTGTCTGAGAGAGCTTTTGTTGGCCACAGTCAAAAACACACAAGGGAATCCCTCCAAGGACAGCTGGGGTCAAGTGCTCAGAAACTTCCTATTTCACCGACTGGTATAGGTACAGCCGGACCAAGCACAAAGAGTGGGAGAGCTGCAGGGAAAGTTTCCTCTTTAAGTTGTGCGCTCCTTCAGCAGCAAAAACTTCACTGACAGGGAGCAAGTCTACAGAAAATCTGGCTTTGCCCTTTTTCTGCTTTGGGACCACATATGATGATTAACTTTGGATCCATTCTGTCCCCTCCCCTGCTCAATTGCTGTCACTTACAGCAAAACCCAGTAAAATTTATATCTACTGGAAAGGATAAAGAGGAGATGATTTATCGAGAGGGAGTATTTGCAAGGGCAAAAGAAGCAGCTGAGTCTCTCTCTGATGCTCAGTAAGAGCTGAGAACCTAAATCTCACTTGAGACTGTGACCCAGCCATTAGCTAACAAGCCCCTGCATCCCAACACAGACAGCAGCAGATTCCTCTCTGGAGAACATTTGTCAAAGAAAATAGGCAAACATTGCTGGCATGCTTGCTAGACGAAGAGTCAACGACAAACCACTGGTGTTTTTACTTGTGGCAAAGGGGTATGAGGCTGCCTCTTGGAGAGGACAGCACAGAAATGGGACTGACACTCAAAGTGTTTGCAAAGAGCGTTACTCTGGGCAGCACACAAAGGACTGGCCCTGTATTTCCAGTCATTTCCATTATTTTTCTCCTACTCTCATTATCACCATTATTTAGAACAGCATCTGCACATGATCACAAAACCAGAGTCAAGCATGCCGCCATCTTTTCCCATGCATGCTGTTAACTCCCAGTTTTTCAAACTAGCATTTCTGTGTGCACCCAGCTCCACCAGCATGAAGAAATCTATTTCGGGACTGCACTAATTGCTGAGCACAGACAGGGAGGCAGTGGCCTATGCACCTGCAGGCAGCAACATTTGCACAAAGTGGGAGAACAGCTAAGCAAGCATAAATACAGTCACAAAGATTTCTAACTCAAAAAATGAAAAATTAAAAAAAGTATTATTCTTCTTCCACTGTGTGGGTTTTTCCAATCAGAGGAAGACGTGAGGAAGAGGGTTCAGAGTGGTGTTAGCCAGGCGTAAAGTAATATGATGTGGAAAGGGACATATAAGCGTGATGAGCTATCTTCTCGAACACTGACAGAGTATCCAGACAGAGCATTGAAATAGATATGAATGGCTGCTTTTTTCCAGTGCTCTGGAGAAGCAAATGAGACATTTGGTTAAAAGGAGACCAGGAAACAAAAGCTCTCCAACAGCATATCTGTTTTCTCAGGCCATTCTGCAAGACGACTACACTTTAATCCAAAATGAGACTCCTCTGTGCTTTCAGGGAGATGTGCCAGCGGGTTTTGAACAGACCAGAAAATGAGTTTTGTAGTAAGCCACAGTAAAAAACACCTGATAGGTTTTGGTGCACTTGCCCTTTTATGTTCACTGGATATCAGCGCAGCCCCAACTGCTCCAGTGCAAGCACACCAATGTGAACCAGCACGGAGCTCATTTCCTCAAACTGCTTTTCTCCTTTTCCTCCCACGACTGGTTGCCCAGCACTCCTGTATCACTAGGAAGAGAAGCAGGCTCTCCTTCGGTGACTTCTGTGCTTGAGCAACAGAAGGATAGTTTATGGACAAGCCTCTGAAAGTGTATTTCAGCTGGCTACATCGCAGACTGGCGTCATTTATGCTGGCTTTTATTCTCAGTAGGGTGCCAATCAACCTTTCAAAATCCAGTCAATACAACGCCCTGAGCGAGTCTATTTGAGCTATTTAAAACCACTGAAATTAACTGTCTTCCATAACAGCGAAAAGTTGGAAGATGAGACACCCACCTCTCACCAACTTGATAGCAAGCACCACTAGTGGCAATACACAGGTATTCAGCATCCCCTTCATCAGTAAATTTCACCTTGAAATGCCATCAGAAGAATGTCAAAAATCACAGAGTAGCATGATCCAAGTTTCCTGATTTTATCTCTGTCCCTGCTGACTCGCCACTGTGCCAGAAAATAATGATTTCTGATACGATCTGCAAAGCTTATGGAGGGAGCGTGCTGAGGGCGAGGGGGAGGAAATCAAGCCTTGTTAGTAAATCAGTAACCGCACACTTAATTGACGTATAAATCAAGCTGTTAGACTGGCATAAATTGTGCCTGCTACTGTCACAGCAGCTCCTGCAGGATAAGCTATTTACCTCTGGCATCAGGAGGACTCTAGGCCAAGGCACCCCATGACTACAGCTCCTTGGGAGATGATTAGCTAACGAGTAATGCCTACAGTAATGCCAGTGTCTTCACCTTGGTCATTATTGTTGTCTGGATATACAGTTCAGGGCCATTCTAGTCACTCACTTTTGTTGTTGGCTAAGATAGCATACAGAAGAACATGTAATGTTTATTTTATTATGTCTATTCATAAATGAAAAGTATTTAAGAGGAACCTATTTGTATGTATTTTGATGAAAGAAGTGTCACTTGGCAAGTAAGTGCTTCAGTTGTACCTTCAGCTTGTGCAGATTGGGCCGAATACAGCTGTGCTGATCTAAACTAGTGACGCAGCTGACCTTTTAGCTTCAGCAGACCACAATGCAACCAAGTTCACGTCAGACAGCAGCAACACTCTTCTTATTGGGTAAGAGAAATCATCAGATAATGTATATTTAAATAGCAACGTGTCACAGAAAAATCCCAAATTACCTTCCCTGATTAGTACAGATGAACTTCTTTTAGAGAGAGTCCAATAAAAGAAACAATTCTGCTGAAAGACTGTGCCTTAAACCGGCGTAAGACTTCTCACTGAGCTGAACACTTAAAGGTCACTTTATAATTAGAAGTTTTCTGATCAACCCTTTCTGTTATCTTTAGTTTGATGTCAGCTTAAGATAATTTTAATACTGCTTTAAAATTGCATCTTGGTATGCCTTTTAGTTAACTGTATATTCTTTCATATGAATTTCAGGAGAAAAAAAAATAGTGGCACATGTTGGAGTCATTGATTTTGTTAATGATTTTAAATTAAGAATAGTTACCATGAGGAAAAACAAAAGCCTTTTTATTGTCACGGGAAAAACATGAGTATCATGGTGCATTGGAAATTCAACATATCATAACAGTGGCCATCAACACCACCCCAAACCGCAGCTACTAGAGCCTCTTGTCACTTCCTCTCTATCTACACTCTAGGAGAAGCAAGAAATTTTGCCTGCTGTAAATGCCACAGCTGCACCTCAGAAGCTCTCATACAGTCTTTTGACTAGGCAAGATCACCTACCCACTAGTGGCTTCCAAGGTATAAGCAATAATTTCATATTCTCCCCTCCTTCAGAAAAGTAGGAAAATTAAAAAAAAATCAAGTTGCTTTTCAGTTACAGCTGAATAATGAATACAGTGTAATGCTGCACTACCCTCTTCACCATTCATTCATTCAGACACTTCGGGATTTCTCAGTGCTGTCAAGAACCACAGAAGACAATTGTCTTCCATTTAAAAATCAGAAATAATAGCAGCACCCTAGATTATGAACTAGGATTCATAATCTCACTGAAACTTACTTCACAACAAGTAAGTTGCTCCGGTCTTTTATTCTTTAAATGCTTTATTAACTTGTATGACAGGCTTTTTTGGCTAGAGAAAGGAGTTGGTTGGGCTACAGATCTCACCGGGAAATCTTAAGATCTGGTGTTTAAATGTCACTGTTGTCAGATACCTAAAAAAAGTTTTCTGTCAAGAACATCCAAGGATAAAAATCTGGTCCTACAGAAGTTAGCAGAAGCAGCTTAGCCTTTGATTTCAATATGTCTAGGAATTCACCCAAAATCTCTGGATAGGTCTGGAACATTCACCATTAACAGATTTGTTGCTGGGAAAAGGGTGAGGATTATTTGGTCATCACAGATGCACGCTCTCAGGAGTGTGACTTCTCAAAGACTCTCCTTCCCCACACATCAGGTCACATGGTGAGGGACGTCTCCAAGCAAAGGTCAAGCAAATTTTTGCAGGAATAAACAGATACAGTTTACAATAGTCCTCCAAGACAGTAGCTTGCTTATAAGAACAGTGCTTAACTAAATTTCCATTACAGTGAATTGCAGGCACCTTGTCATTTAATAATGCAGATGAAACACTTCAAATGATAATGCAGTCGATTCTCCCACCAAATTTTTGTATGCAGGACATTGAACCTAGACATGCTGAACAGGCGGAGATGCTGAAGAAAGGATTACTTGAGATATCACTACTGGAGTGTATTGATAAAGTGGAAAATAGAGCATAAGGAGGAGACGCATGGGAGGCATAATTACCATTTACAGTGCCTGACTTTAATGCTACGCTATAGTAACGTGAATAAATCCACCGCTTAAGTGCCAAGGTAGTTACACTGAAGAGGCTCTCCTGAAACCATTGTGTACATACACCATACACACACGGCTGCAAGGCCCTACCTACGCGTAACTGAACCCACTGATTACCAGATGATTGCAGCACCTCTTCTGTGCTAAACAACCTAGCTTAAGGATGATTAAGGCAACAACATTCATCTACCTACAAATACCATCATCTGCTCACTTCACTAAGACACAGGGCTAAACACGTGTATATAGCACCCCAAAACAAATCGTCACCCAGCATAACCTACAAGCAAGTGAAATAAACTTCTACTGGAAGCAACAGGTACACCAACTTGTAACTAACAAAGCTGACCTTTGATGTACATCCGTGTCTCTAACACACACAGCTGGGCACGCATTTAATTCTCACTCTCTGCCTACACCTAGAAAATCATCTCTTCATATGTACACAATAGCTTCAGGTCTGTGCTTTAGCACCTGCTGCTTTTATGTGCTCAAATTTTAGTGAAGTACTCACCAAATAAGAAGAATAGCTTCAGGTATTCAGAGAGACTAAAAATGACTTTTTACCTTGCCACTGCTCCAGGTTGTGAGCTACTCCATTCTTCAACTAATGGAACAAAACATGTTGCCAGAGAGAGTGTTTAGCTACTCAGAAGCAAGATATTCCTCTATCTCTGCAGCAACCGTTAGAGATCTTAAAACTGTTTGCTCAGGAAAGCTTCAACTTGTAAGAATCTCAGTGCTGTTTCACAGGGTCCCATCCTGGAGGATCTGAAATGCAGGTCTTAGTGACTATCAAAGCAAAATGACACTTGATTCTGGAAACCCACTTTAAAGAATGCAATGAAAGAGACAACTGTTTTAAAACATGATATCAAATAAACATACACACTTTTTAGGTAAATAAAGCCTGCTACATAGGCAGTGTTCACTGAAAAACAGAAGACAAACACAGCATCTAGTAACTCTTTCCATCATTACAGTCACTGAAGACCCACTCCAAAGTGCAGAGAAAAACAAAGCCATGAGAAAACCTCTCTTTTTTGTTTTCCATCTTCTGATCTGCAAGGTTCTGGGGTGGAGAAGCACCCTACACAAACCAGCTGAGCGCTGACAGTCCCCCTTTTCATCACAGGAACATACGCAGCTGTGTGGGCATTGGACTGAAGAAAACATGGCACTTCAATCAAGCTCTGCATAGCAGCCTGAACTCTGACAGCCATACTTTCTCCTTTTACTCTATTACTTTTAAAACAAAACATTATCATTTGATTCAAAACAAATAGCTAAAAAAATCTAAGAGAGAATTCCTTAGGTGTAGCTTGAACTTGACACACAAGCAAGCCATCTAATTCTGTAGTCTCCTATGCCAAATATTATTCAAAAAATACTTAATGGTTTTGTTCATTTCAAAAAAGAAAATAAATATTGAGGATATTTCATACAGAACTAGTTCAGCATAATCATTTGCTACAGTCAAGATTTTTGGAAGGTTATTTGCTATCATTGTTGTTAGACCACTGAATGAGCAGGGGCTCAAGTCACAGGTTCAGACTGGGTTTGGTACGTGCAGTGAGGATGGAGCATTCTTAAAACTATGAGTCTTCGCTAGAAGACCATATTATACTCTCACTTAAAGTGCTATGAATTGCAATCAATGCAGTAGCAGTTGTAAAGTAGTTACCAGGATAAAAAAAATATTCTTTTGCATGTATTTATACCACAACATGAACACACTGTAGTATAAACATTTACATCTGAGGTAGTGGCTCTAAGCTCCCTTTAAAGTCAGTGGGGGAAGAAGATGACAGCAGCTCATCTCCCCCTAAAGTATCCAATACAATATGGAATATGAATTGCTCCTTTTAAGCCCTGAAGTGTCTCTTACGCTCTTTTGTCTGTAAATGGGGCCTAAGAGGATTAGCTCAGATTTAGATACCTCCCTTGAACATACCCCTTGTTAGGGGACTTGAATTGTTAGGGGACTTCAAACCCTCCTTTTGTTATGCATCTAGCTCTGCTGGGCCTTCACATGTTATCCCAGGAGCTGCTGCAAAACGAATGCAAATCCTAATAAACAGAAGCAACAGCTCTGCATCTCTGCTAGGCTACTTAATGGAAGTATTTGATCCTGAGGATTTCATCCTATCCCTTGTTACAGAAATATTAATCAAGAGTAACTCCTGGGGTTGCAAACATGGTGTATTAAAGAAAGAAAGGGGTGGAAGGCTGTAAAGAAAAAAGAATTTGAGCTAAAGCAATGCCGGTTTATGTCATCTGGACTTGATTTTTCTGTCTGTTGGTCTGAGGGGAAGAGGAGCCTTTTCAAGAAGCTCGGGAGCTTTTCAAGAGCAATGAGAAAGCCTTCCTGACATTTTCTCAGGTGCTTTGGGACACATGAACGTTTGGCCCTTATGGTCAAAGCTTGTTTCGTGTCAGTGGTTGCAGCACAGGTTCTCCACCCGCAGTACACGGTGGCCCGAAGGGGAGAACCAGCCCTTCCTTCCCAGCACACAGAAGGTCCTTCATGGCTCACCAGTGCGTTGGTAAGCTACGTAACTTGGGGATTTCTGGCTTGGGGACAAATTATGCAGGCATACAGTACTGCAGAGAAACAGGAGCTGGAAAAAGGTTCTCATCACTAAAGAGAGAAAGAAATTTTAAGAACCATGGGGTCTGCATCAGTGAGAGACTGCAGTAACAGCCAAGTACTTTCAGAGCAGAAACCATATATTTTCTATTAACTTTCTTTGCCTACTACCAGCGTCAGAAAGACAACCAGATATCCTGAGTGCCAATGAGGTGTCTCAAAAACACCCTACCTTATTCATAACAGAAGCAGAAATGAGAAAGCTATTGAACCTCCCCTGATCTCTGCCTCCCTGTTGCTACAACCCTCTTCTCTCCCTCTCCCTTTATGCAGTCAAAAAAATCCAAACACAGAAAAACATACAAAAGTACCTACCCAAAGATGGTGGCCAAGTGCCAGGCATGTGAAGGACTGCATAAATGTGTGCTTTTGGGGAGAAAGAAAAGGCTGGGACTGTTTTCTTTTGGTTGGTTTGGTTTTTCTAATCGTCAGGTAGAGCTTTTAGGATTAGCACCGTAACGCCAGCCAGCAGTGGCGTAGACTGTCATGCTTTGTCTGCGATATTCTCAATAGACACAAACCTTGAGGATTCATTGCCTGGGCAATTTTCACTGCAATACATGGTGGGTTTCTGAGCACAAGTCACTGAAGGCAAACCGCTGCTCTGCAAAGACTGACGTTCAGGGATGTAACCTCTGCTAAGGATGCTCCAGCAGTCTCCAGCTAGGGAAGTGAAGTCCACTCAGCTCAGGGAAAGACGCACTCCCAATATTAATTTTAAAAATTTATGGCATTTTATGAGGGACTCTCAGGAGTACCTTTCAACCCATTACTGCCCTGGTGAGAATTTGTAAAACCTGTCTCAGCAAAGCATTCACTTCCCCACTGGGAGGAAGCTTTACAACTTTCTTTTTTTTCCCCTAAGCACTATATTATAGCAACATTTTTCACGTTTCAAAAAGAAACTACTAGTGACTTTGATTCATAACACATTTAATGTGTATGGCACTAGAGAGACCAATTTCCTGTGATTGGTTTTTGCTATAAATTTAAAGAGGCCAATTTCTCCAAAGTGTTTTGGATTTTCTTTGGCAGAATTTGACGAAAGTGAGGGTTTAATACATTTTACTATTTCACCGGTGCACCACGGAAGAATTAAGACCTGTTCCCTCTGAGATCGACAGAAATATTAATAACAGTATAGGATTTATATTTCAGCAATTTTGAAGCTCTGTGATAACTACCACAGGAGTTTCTCAATAACTCATTAAACTTAAGCCAATCTGTCATGCTGTTTTCTTCTTTTGGTCCGACGTTCCTGCTTTTTTTTATTGCTCTTTATTTTTTACCAGTTAAGATGAGTTTCTGCAGAACCACTGAAATGCAGACATCAGGCTTAGAAAAATTTTAAGTGCTTTGTGTCCATCCATTCCCTCCCCAAACCTATGTAGCTAGTTGATATGGACACTGCTACTCTAGAGCCCACCTGCCAACCTTATTTCTACATTAGTGATTTTTTTTTTTTCCTCCACAATTACTATTCCCTGACGGTTTTACCCAAGCCTCAAGTAATTTCTAATAATGTTCTAATAACTTTTTTTTTTTAAAAAACTAAAAGGACATAGAACACCCTTACCTTCTATTACTTGTAACAGTCATTACATTACTCTTATAGAGATGGAGCCCCCATGCTGGGCATCAGGATACTTTAAGAGAGTGGAGGGTATGCTCCTATTTTCCTTCATCACAGGCAGTGAATTCACATGACAGAGCACTGAGAAAAAACAGCAATCTGCTCACCTAAGACCTTATGGCTCTGCTGGCAGGAAGAAGGTTTTTTAAAGTTAATATCCTTTGCATGTTTGGGCTCTATTTTGAGCTGCCAGACTGGGGTGAAACAGCTGTTGGTAAATGCAATGGTGGAGATGGCAAAAAAAGAGTAAAAATAATTAGCAGAACTGTGAAACACCAGAAGCCCTGCGAGGGGTATGGGTTATTTACAAAGAGAAGCAGGATGGGGGGATGGCTGGTGGAATGGTTTATTTCCATCACTTGCAAATGATGCCACATTCAGGACCTGGCTACTATTTACCACTCCAGAGTGTAGGAAGAAGCACTAGGACATAAGCATTGCCAGGTGGCAGAGCCCAAGGTCTAAAACTCTACCCATAAGCACGCTAGGGGCTTACATACCGACACAAAGGCTAAAACGCAGCAAAGAAAAGCAAGAAGAGTGGTTTAAGCCATTTCTCCAGGTATGACAGGACCAAAGTTTTTTTATTTGCTTTTTTGGTTGGTTGGGTTTTGTTTTCAATCTGACCTGTAATTTATAGCAGCACTATGTATTAATGGCCAGAAAACACAGCCCCACCTCCCTTATTTCCCCTCCCCAAGCAAATACTTTTTTGTCTCCCTCTTCAAAAGGTAAACTACCACTCAAGCTTCTCTGCAGTCTTTCAGAGACAACCCATAACTGGGGAAGAATCCATGAGAGCTGTTATATCCTCACTCAGGGATTTATCTGTAAACCAACAGAAACCTCTTGTGTTAATAAAGATCACCTTTCAAGGCTTTGGTTGCTCAACATGCACGATCAAGTAGAATTAATTTTTATTAGTTTTACTGCAGACCCAGTTCCCTTGTGCTCAGACAACCTAAGCGTATATGCAGCTGGCAGGGCTGAGAAAGCTTGTCTCCATGGGTGTATGTTAAAATTAGGTCTTACCTATTCAAGCATTTGTATTGCTTTTTTGCATAGTTATTATTGAAGGCTGTGCTAAGGTACCATAGTTTTTCCTAAAAGCAGGAATGGCTGGAATTTAGCCTTGTACTTGTCTTATATAAGGTGAGAAAATCTCTGCTTTGGGGTCTCTGATGCTAAAATTATTTTACATATAACTAGTAAAGCATGCTGCTTCTTCACATCATATCTACAGATAAGACTCAACAACATTAATTTCTTGAACAAATGCATTTCTTGCTGTTATATGGAAAGAAGAACTCCCACTTTGCCAAACAAAACTATAAATGAGTAAATATAAAAAACTCTAAACAGGAAATAGAAAACAAATTTCACATCCTTCTTCTAAATAGGAATATTACAAAATTATTTCATGTTGAGACTCTGAAATGAGTAGTGAACCCAGCAGATCAGGCTCACATTACAATACAGACTCGGGAAATTCTTTAATACATATGATTAACTTGTAATTGGTTTAGAGGAAAGTCAATGAACATGAACTAAACTATGACACAACACGAAGAAAACACCACTAGTATCCAAGGCCTGTATCACTGCAATAGTGCAGGAAATGAACTCTGTCCAGTAGATTTGATTAATATTAAGAGATACCTTACTAAATGTCACACTGAGACCAATACTTACAGTAAAATTATACTATTTCCTTCAGTCTGAAAAACAAATACATTTACGCAGTAAGAAGTCCAGTTTAACATAAAAGATATATGTTTATCCCTGTTCAGGACATGATTTAGCTACATGCTAAGGAAGGCTAACTACAAAAGCTTCATGAAGTATGTGATACAGCCATTGCCAGGCAGGACAGTGGGTGAGGTTGAGTTCTGGTGAAGCAAGCCCAACAGTTACATCATTTTAAATATGAAGGATTCCTAAAGTAGTAAGAGGGAAAAAAAATCTAGACTAAATGCTTCAGGAGTAGTTTAAGTCAGAGTCTCTTTTCTAAGGCTGAGATTTCAAGTGCGTCTCAGCAAAACAACTGGTTTTAATGGAGTTCTTCCACTTCTGTAAAAAGGCAATAAATGCCATGCCATCTGAAACAAGCTCCAGATTACTTAAGCCATAATGCCAGCAGAAGAACAGATTTGTATGAGATAATGATTTTCTACTAATAGAAGAATGGGGAGATAAGGCAGATCATTTATCAAACAAAACATCAATGCAAACCAGAAATGTTTCTTTACACTTGGATACATTCCAGATAAATTTCATTCCCCTCCCACCTCGAAGTAGCATTCAATGACTCTATTGCCCTGGATATCAAAATCCCAAAGGGATATGTCAAAACAGCATTTTTCATTTTGGGGGGTTTCTGTTTGTTTGATTTTGTTTCAAACGGGAGACCAAAGTCTCAGCAAAGTTGTATGAACTTACGTAAAAGCAAGTTAGTTGAATCACTGCATCACCTCTGTGTGAGCAGTTTCCTTCCCGTTTTGGAGTGCCCCCCCCAGCTGTTGAGCTTAAGTGGTGAGGGGCAACCTGGAACAAAACTCGGCAGAAGCGTTATTTAAATGGAAACAGAGCTTTGGCAGAAGACAGCCGCGGTGATTAAATTGCTCTGTACCTACACAGTAGCAAGCACAAACAAGCCTTGGTTTGAGACTACAGAGCTCAGCAACACACAACACAAAGTGTAAACAAATAATAAAAGAGTAGATATCACACATTTTGAAGCAAAAAGCAGAAGCCTTTTTGCTAACCTCATGCCCTTCTGGGCCAGGTTCTACAAGGACCATATAAACAAATCCAACTCCCCTGCCCACCATCCCATGGACACATACAGGGGAGCAAGCAATACAGGGGGCAGGACCAAGGTTTGTAAGACTGCACGTTGCACTCATGAGATTAAACATATATGAATGTAAAATTAATTACGCAGACCAGTGCAGAATCTGAGTTCCCTTCACTTTTTAGGCTTTGTCTCTGTATCCACTTCACGTGGGAGCGTTACAGATTGCTGCAACGCTTTTGGGCTCTGCACTGTACTTGGTGTAAATCCTTTCCCTGAGGAACTGAAAGTTGATAGTTAGTGAATGCAGCATTATCCAGAACTAATTTAAAACACAGCCCTCACTGCTCCAATAATTAAATTATTCTCAGATACTTTGCATCTCTAAGCCTTAACAGAGGTTAGAATTGTTCAAGTGAAAACAACGTAACTCACTAAAGAAATGAAGAAAAGAATAGCTTTCGATGAATTATTTTATTTTACTGAGATCTGATTAATACACGAAATTTTCCATAAATCTGTACAGGGGAATGAAAAGGGAAGCAAAATTAAGAATTTGGGTACCTTTCTATGTAAATCTATGACTGAGCAAAGTCTACATACTTGCTTTATTTGGCATCTCATTGTTTAATCATGGGTCTCATTAGAAAGACACTTAAATATTCTTGTTTCATTGGAAACATACGTGGACCCATTGTTTCTGGAGGTCCCCTCATAATAATTAAAACAGATGTATGAGAAACAGCTAGTCATTTGTAAATATTGTCTAGGAGATCCTTAAACTATTTTTTCCTACTCAGTCACTGGCATATCCAAGCTACATTTTGGTGTTTTCTACACATCAAGTTCTGAGTAAAAGAAGTACTGGATGGCACCAAAAGCTGAGTTGTACATTTGACCAATCTGATGAGAGTTGCACAGATCAAAACCTCCAGAAAGTAACCCACTAGATATGGCTCTTAAATACCTAACTTCAGGCAACGTAAATGGAAAATTCTGGCAGGATTCCCCACCATCCTTTGTTTTTACATTTAGATTTAAGAAAAATATCACTGATTTATTTATAAAAACAGACTTCATGCTTGGGGCTATTTCAAAAGTATATAAATGCTTTGTTCTTCTGGAGTTACTTTGTAATCCGTATCTTCTGATGTTTTCCTGTCACTTGGTATTTTATATTTCACAGATAAAAAGTTAGAGTAGGTAGAGATAGAAGCTGTTGTTCTCCTCCCCTCCTCTCCCCTTCTTTTTTGCTGTAATTACAATAAATGCTGCAGAGACCTTTGCTTATTTACTCTCCCTAGTCATGAGGTCTAGATTTTTTTTTCTCCCTCTTGTCAAACACAAGGCTGAGAATAACTGCTCTAACACAGTGCTCAGCCAGGGCAGGAGCAACCTGGGGAGAGGCTCCACGCAGAAACCTCAGCATTGGAAACACACTTACGCCACGTCACTTAATAGCTTCCTTCCAGCCTGTCAGGAAGGACATATTTTCCCAGCTATATGAGGGATTTCAACTCTCAGGGATGTATTTTTGAAATTTTTTTTACAAATTTATTTTTAAATAAAAATTTTTAAACACTAGGATATGTGGGAAATTGTAGCATTTCTAAGTGTTCAAAATTAGAGAATTTTAAAATCCTAGTATTTGTTCGAGTATTTATTGTTTAGTATTACCGGTTTTCACTTCCCAGTCCCACATAATAACCAGATGTGAGCATGGATATATTACTCTGTTCAGAGTTGAAACTGAAACTTAAGATCTCTCAGCACCTTTCTCCATGAGTAGCATGCAAGAATTGTGGGAGAAGAAAGGTCCTTAGAAATATATAAAGAATGGATAGAATATGTATGAGTATGCAGCTATTTCCTCCAGTGAAACCTCAGCTCCTCTTTCACATTCTAGCTGCTATCACCAATACAGGACAGAGATGTAGAATACATATGAAACAGTCTGGTACAAATTTTGACTAATTGTCCCAAATAATCTACTCATGTTGTATGGCTATTTGCACTAATGGTCTCAGAGAAATTTCCAACTGAATGATAAATCAAGCACTGGCTACTTGAGCAGGTACGCTGCATGTTTGCTACCATTACCAATATGCTAGCTGATTTCTTCTGCCACATCTTGGTTTCTTTTTGAACTTGAACTCAGATAATAATTACAGGCATGTTGAAAACGTACTACTTGGAATTAGTTCAGGTATAAGGAGACAATGCCTGGATTTCTACATTTTCCAACTAAAATTACTTGGCTTTGAACATAGATATCTTTTGCTGAGCAAAACACATGCACATAATAATTTTTATTTTATCTTCTGCTCTGCTAGCTTTTATTTTAACAATACCAGTCAGAAAGAAAGGAAGATGTCAGTAAATTTTGGTATAAGAAAAGTAGAAAAGAGGTCAATTACTGTCAGAATGATACCTGCAACGCACATTTCAAAATACTTAAACTACAATTTGCAGTGACACTCTTAGACTAGATTCCAGTGATTAAAGAAGTCTATTTTGGATAGTACTGCAGAAATAAAAGGAATTCAAGATTCATCATCACCATAATTCAACTTCACACACATCCATTGAGTAAAAAGAATAAAAATCCCCTACTTGTAAGGTAAGCATTTGCACTCCCAGCTTTAGTAAGACTGGAACAGATTTATTGATAGCAATCTTAAGAAACAATCTAAATGACTAGAATTTTGTGCAACAGATTCTTAACTATTTTTTCACTGTAGTGCAATTCCAGATCTTCAACATTTTAGTATGAAACTACAGCTGTGTTGTTGCACCTTTCCTATAGATGCATAGGTTTAATTTCAACAGTAATTATGCACTCATCTGAAGAATGCTTAAAAAAAAATTTAAAAGTCTACATTCAGACTTCCCAGTGTTATCAGCAATGGATTACAGTTACTGAAGTCAATGAGTTATTTAATGAAATATACATTGTAAGAAAAAAAAAAAACCCTGCCCATCAATGTCATACTAAAGTTGTGTAGCAAAACTGCAACTCTTTCCATTACTTTTAATGCATAATAATTATTTCCTTTTCTTCATATACAAGTATTTTAGAATTACAGACTAGAGACCATCAGAAACTTTAGGTGAAATGATTCTGCCATCAGGTCATGGAATGAAGGTACAGCAGTGCTAAAACTGCATAGTTCAAGTTCTCCAGCTACATTTACTGGGAGAAGGGACAGTGACTAATATTTTCAAAACCGGCAGGAACACTTCAAATGGATTTCTCATTGCAGAAGGAAAGTAAAATTCTTAAGGCTTGCAACAGCAATTGAACAGAATTGCTGTCTTCTGATCATCTCCATTTAAAAGAAATCAAAAAAATCCCATGCACCACCAAAAAACCTACAAACCATTTCTGGTGAAGGCTCCACTTAAAATCAATATAAGCTTTGTCATTTGCATCAAAAGCAGCAATTTTTACCCTTTCAGTTGATAACTTCAGACTATGTTTTAAGTCAGGGTATTTTGCATCTTAGTAAAATACCCTCTTCATCTGTTTAAAAACGTACTGATTGCTGTTGGAAAGTAGCTGACCCCAGAAATTGCAGAGTAGTCCATTGTCATTTAGCAGCCACAAAGAACAATATCAGTGCAGCAACGCAGATTCTGCAAAACCAGGTAGTTTTACAGACCTCAGAGCGAAAAGACAGGAAAAAAAGGGATTCAGGAAGTCCTGGTTTTAACCCTAGTATAGGCACCAGCTTCTTCAGTCATTTAAACAATAACAATAGTCAGATGGTTTTTTTCCTTACTTGTTTTTGTTTGTTTGGGTTTTTTTGAGGCAGAGCTCATTTCCTAATATCAAGGCTTAGCTGGAAGCAATCACAATCATGCTGCAATTTAGTTTAGCACCTATGAGACGGCGGCAAATGACTCCTTGTAACTGAAATTGTGGAGGCAGGATTCCAGACTGACATCATGTTGCAAGGTGTATTATGACAAGATTATACATAAATGACCTTTGCAATCCTATTCTGTGCCTGCAGTTTTTAAATGCTAAGGCACAGAAGAGCGTATGCATATAAAGTGCATACATGCCTATGCTATTTAAAACATCCGCTGGATTATGAAGCAAGTTATCATTTTTAAAGAGTGCTCTGAATTTGACTGAAGACGTTTAATGCCCTAAATGAGAATAATCTCCCAAGACACTCATGGATGGTTTTAACTTCTATATATACGTATAAAAATTACCCCACAGTATCATTTGTCAACTGCCATGTAGGAAGCCAAGTCCTGTAAAAGAATTGCTTCAAATTTCACTCCTTTAATGTTTTCTAAAATTAAAGTATTTCTTCATGGCAGGAAGTTCCAGATTATTAATGAACAGTAGAATAGCTAGCAATAAAATAATAATTTGAGACAAATCTAATGGTTTCTCTAGCTTGTCATAAAGAACACTGAAAAATGAGTAGTCTGCTAACATTATTTCCATCAGAAATTGATTTTAAGTAGATTCCATCTACACCAAAGTATTTTTAATACTCAATGGTTCATAATTATCTTGTGAGGCAACTACTTCTTGCTTTTTTTCCCCGTCAATATTTAGTTCATATAGACCTCTTAGGCTTGCAAGGACACTGGTTGATATTCAAAAATAGCATCACAACATATAAAAGTAACCAGAAAATTATGGTCTGAACATAAGTAGAAAAATTCTAGCATTTCCATCAGATTTCAAACAGTTTTACAAACAATGCAAAACAATGTTATGATATATGTATGAGAGTAAAAGTAAAATGGGGTTAGGAGAAACTGACGGCTAGATAAAATAAAATTAAATGCTGAAAGTTAAGTATGGACAGGGACTAAACAGACATGTATGTAAATAGACATACATGAAGAAAAGAAAAAGTGTGAGTAGATTCAGCTGCCACCTAAACTATACAAGACCTTATATTTGGTTTTGAACTTTAACTTTCTGGTGTGCTAGAACTGCCCACCCAGGCGTATGGCAGTTCTCCACTCTTACTGACCCAAAAATTTGATTATAAGCCTCTTCCCACCAAACTCTCCCATCTGGCAGATTCTTGCTGAACAAGCTACTCAAATACTGTAGTGTTTGACACCTGCAAAAAAAAGGGGGCGGTGCTGCCCATCTTTCACAAGTGGGAAGAATGCTGAGAGATTTGGGCTTACTCCCCTTGTCAGCCTGAACGATTTCAGCCTCATAGCTCCTGCCTATCAGGACAACATTCGATGCAGTGGACTTTTATTTGAAATACTGAAACAGGCTCTGGTTTATAATGATATAAACTTAACCACACTGGCTGTGCATTTGCCACGATCCTGTAGAAAGATGCCACACTTATTTTCTCTGTTTTGTAATTCCTGAGGGTCATTGCAGCAATGCTTAAGAACATAAAAACAATGATACCAGTTCAGAACAAAGAGCAATCTCACCCGGTACCTGGGCTTTGACAGTAGTCAAAAATAGAGGACAGCTCAAGAATAAAGCAAGCGAGAAACAATCCTTTCCCAGACTATTTTTCCAGGCTTGAATGCATGGAGGCTTAAGGACTACCTGACCCAAAAGGAAACGTTTTTTGTGGTTTATAGCCTTTGATCTATTTCTTTTTCATGAACATCTCCAGTCTTCCCTTGAAAACACATAGATTTTTAGCATCAACGTTCTATGTTGAAGAATTTCACAGCTTAACAGCACAATCTGTGAAGACCCATCTCCCTTCGTTCGCTTTAAACCCGCACCACTTGAACTTCACTCGACTCCCCATGGTATTGGAAGGGCTGCAGGACAGCTGATCTCTATTCACCCTTTGCACCCCACTTCTGCTTTTATATGACTGTATCATACCCTCCTCAGCTGTATCTTTTGCAGGCTGAAGACTCCTAGCCTACATAATCGCTTCTACAGAATCATTTCCATGCCTCCGATGATCCCCACCACTCCTGTGCCATTTCCATTCTACTATATTTCTTGTCATACAGGCCGACCAGTGCCACAAAGAGCATTGATAAGGCAGGCGCAACATGCATTTACCCACTGGCAAGCTGATGTCTTCAGCACCTACAAAGCGATGGGAGGTCTTCGCTGCAGCGAGTCTGCAGGGCAAGACTCAGACGGGAGAAGAGGAACAGAGCAGTGCCAGAACCTGGCTTTGGAAAGCAGCTGTGCTAGAGCAAAGTCAGTCTTCAATTTTGCAAACAGGCAACCTAAAGAAGACATAACGTTCCAGCCAGCAAGCAACTAAGTCACTGTATTATGAACAACCTCCAAATGATGAAGAGTCAAGAAAACGTGAGCAAAACAGAAAGATAAGGTTCAAGCATTGTGAGAGGAAGCCACGCACTACGGTTGCAAGGTTAAAAGCAGTTAAGCAAAGAGTTCAACGTAGTAAGGAAAAGAAACGTAAGAGGCCTCTCTGCTAGACTTTTTCTATCTAACTGGACTGATCACAAGGTTACTTTTTGGGCAAAGCCAGACTGCTGTCCTAAGAAGTATTAGTTTCTTAGTGCCACTTCTGGTTTTTGTCTAAGATTCCCATTTAGCTCACAGAGGAACTGCAGCAGCCAGATACAGCGATAAAGAACAACTGCTGAAAGCAACGGCACACTTCCTAGAGTGAGAAAAATCACTCCTGCCCCGAGGTACAATTGCTGCACAGTAGGGTCAATTTTATGGAACAGTATCAGGGCTTGTAAAGCAAATATTCTGCTCCTTAGGAGAAGGAGACTGTAAGGTTTCAAGGCTGTAATGCCTTTAAAACTCAGTAAAGACCATTTATGGACAAAAGGCAGACACGGATAAAATAATAATTTTTATATATATATATATGTCACTCCAGAAATGAAAAAGGGACAGATGCCAGGCACAGACTGACAGCTCCCAGGAGAAAGAGGGATGCTGAAGGAGATTGGAAACAAGCCAGAGCAAGCGACAGTAAGTCAGCAGATGTTCTGATGGAGGGGGGACAGGGGACATCAGCGGGAGCTGGGCAGTGCTTGCCTCAGACTTCAGAGGTCACAGGGAGGAAAAGCCTCAGCCTAGCACAGTTAAGTCTTGTTGGAAAACAAAACATCTATTAGAAAGGAGAAAGTCCCTCCCTCCTTCCCTAAAAATCAAGGTATTCCTGCCAATAAAAGGTTTTAAACTAATGGGCATCATGGCTAATTTATTGGCACACTATTTACTGGCTTTATTCTGAGATGCTCCGTGATGAAGCACAAAGAAACTGATTTAAGTGTACTACTATTAACAGAGAAAAAAAGCACACAATTTTATAAACTGGTATCAAAACAAAGAGATGTGGTGTAATGCAGGACATTTTGGCTTTTGATAAAAAGCCTTCTGACGAGTAGGTTTTAATGCAAAATTTTTAAAAAGTAAATAAACTCATGGGTTCAGCACACTCTTGAAAGAGTGAACTCCACTCATTTCTGCTGGCTTTTCAGGCCACTATTGAGCAGGTTTAAGGACGCTGAGAAAAGAAGGGAACTTGGAAAACAACAGTATTGACAGCTGGATGACCCAAGTTTTTACTGTCATTCCCCAAGAACCTCAATTTTCTCATTGCAAAATGAACTTAGTAATCCCACTGGGTGAGTTACATGGTTCAGATAGGTATTTAGTCCTTTTAATGAATGGAACTAAGTGATAAATTTAAGTGAAGGGAAAATAAAGTGTGAAATATTAATTAATTATCACTATATCAGGAAACATATTCCACCTGGCTCTGCAGAGTACCTTGATTTTCTTATTGGAATAAACTGATTAGTCTTCATTGTTTCAGTTTACCCACCTGGGAACCAGTCTCTGAGGCAGACTACCTTCCAATCATGTATTAAATATGGAGAGCAAAATCGATTTTGCATGGCTACATAGCTGATACACGTATTTCCTTCCACTGCAAGAATTTCCTTTTCTCCTCTCTGGTCCCATAAAAGCCAAGAGTCAAGCCCCATCTTTGTGCCAAGCCAAACCTTCAGGCAGGAAAGCTTTCACTAGAGCAAAGAATTGTGTCAAATCAAGTTAATGTCTGTTTCTGCTAGGAGCTTTGAACATGCACAAGTAAATGCTTTGCCATACCATCTTCTCCTCCTCATGCTGAGCAAGCAGAATTCAAGTTCTTTAAGAGATGTAATCAATCAGATGACCTGAATTTTCACGACGTGGTAGAAAAATATTGCCTCTTGCAAACCTGGGGGGGGGAAGAATGCTGCCAAGAAACATTTTAGCCACACTGTTGATCATTTTTCCTGCAGGTGCCTTTATGGATAAGATCTACTGGGGAGAAATGAAAGAAAGGGATAGAGTGAAATTACTGTAGGGGAACTGACAGAAATTACTCCAAAAATTCACTGGTTTGAATGGTAAGAAATGGTCCAATAGAATAGCTGAATATGAATTCAGCTTATACTTAGAAAAAAACAACAAACAAAAAACACCAAACCCAAACAAAGAAGCAGGTATCTACTCATACAATGTAACACAAAAGAGTCATTCAATTCTGGACTTCCCACATTTGTTAGCAGGACTACTATTCTGCACTCAGCTGTATTGGACGGTTTAAACAACAAAACCCAGAAGAGCACAACCCTATGGAAATGTTCTCACTCTCCTGAATTTTCCAAGACTTTTACTAGCAAAGAGCGTGAGACTCTCATGCAATCTCCCCTTTCACTACTTGTACAGAATGGTGTATGCACAACTTGGTCTCCAGACAGCAGGTAAATCCCATTAAAGCTCACAATTATCTTCAGGAGCGCCACATCCAAAATAAGGTCATCCACAGAGTTGAATTCACTATGTAAAGACACGTGGCCGGCCAGTATTATCTACTTGAAATATAATCACATTGGCTAATTGTGTGTGGGGAAAAAAACAAGTGACAATTTTCGTTTGAATTCTGCAAGTCAAGATAAAGCTTTAAAATCTCTCTTCAGCAACCACCGCCAAATAAACTTCTGCCTGTGCCTTTGCCGCAGCAACGTCACGTCTAGTTGCAGTTGCCAGCGAGCCGCCCTGGCATTGCCAGCCCACTCAGCCCACCGCGATTGGAGAGGTTTAGTTAAGTAACCCCAACCCACAGCTCGCTCTTTGTGAGGATAATTCTAGCTCTGAATAAACTGTCAATCACATCAGGCAATTGTTCCCCCTTTCTGAAGGGGAGGAAAATTAATGGTTGCCGAATCAAGAGAGGTGAATAACATTAACTGATGTGTGTAAAGCACGTCCCTGCTGAAAAGCACTGGGAAGGTGCTAGCTACTGTTTCTGCTGGTGATGGCTTGTCAATGGCCTGATGCCATCAAGAAGCAGCCCTTCTTCCCTTCCCAGTCCTAAAGCATTAAAAAGATTAAATAATAATATCCAAACCCAACACCATCACGCACGCACATTCACTGCAGGCTAAATTTACTTCCACCTGTAAGCTGACGTATCTTTATAGAGTTCAGACAGGCTGTGGTGGGATGTAGTTCTTGATGATGCTCAGGCTCAGACAAGCGGCAGCTGACAATTGTCTCCTGGCCTCTAATTTCATGAGCCCGGTGATAAAATTAAACAGCTTTAGAAACATCTCAGCAGCGAGTGTGCTCATTCAGCAGCCCTTCTGCTAAGGGTATCAAGATGGATCAGCCACTGCAGGGAGGATTTATTTCACATAAACGAAAAAAATCCCCTTACAGCCTTTCTTGCCTGATATTAATTCTCAATTTAACATCTTTAAGTCTAGAGCTGGATTTGCATTTGCAACTTCCACATGGAGGATTAGGTGCATTAAAAAAGCCTATCCAGAAGGGAAAGGCTTCCACTCCCACTGACACATGGCCTGACCCAGTCAACCCCCTCCAGCTTTCCAACACCTCACTTTATGCCTCCAAATGGCTACAACATCCCCTTACCCACACTGGGAAACCTAGTTCTTTTAAGGAAGCTTAGAGGCCTTGGATCGCCAGAGAAAACAATTTAATATTATATTATCTTACTATCCTTAAAGGCAGGCTAGCACTAAATAGCTCTGAAAAAGAAACTGATAGTATCTGGGGAAATGGGAACATAGCATTTAAATGCTCATGAGATATAAAAACATGTTCGTACTAGACATGGTTGTGAATTAAAAGAGGAAAGATACCCTTGCAGTGTTTAGATTACTGGATTTAGTTCTAAAACACATTGCTTTTATTACACAACTTCAAATTACATAGTACTTGGAGAGGTATCAGTTTCATTGTGGATACCTAAAAACATGTTATTAAGAAATATGCCTGTCACAAAAGTTCTATTATACAAAGTGACATCCGATTTTGGAAAAAAAAGCAGAAACTTGAATATTCACTCTTTCCAACAGCAATATTAATCTAAGAAAAATCTTCTGCATTGAGAACCCAACAGATAAGTTACTAGCTATTCACACACTGACTGGAGCAATTTTTTTCCCCCTGCCTCTTTAATTTCCTCTATAGTAGGAATTTTTTCAGGCTAGTTCAGCACAACCACTATTTTTTCAGTAGTAATCACAATTTACTTAGAATAGTTCATCACCATCATTTAATTTATTTAGATTATTCCCAATTCTCAGGGATTGACACAAATGTTACACAAGACAATAGTTTTCATTTGTTCTGTATTCGCAATTCTTTAAAAATGAGACAATTACGTACATCTTGCTTGAACAAAGCTATTTACAGATCAGACCCAAACACCAATGTTCAGGTTAGTCAAAACCCAGAGAAGTATTTTTTGCGTTTGGTATTATGGTACTCAGTGTTGCTTAGCTATGAAGAAGTTTGAGCCGAGAAGATAGAAGCAGAAAAGAAAAGAGAAAAAGCACGAAGATAAATTTATCTTTTATCACCTAGAGAAGGGAGACTCAATTAAGTGAGAATGTGGCAATACAGAGTAGGCAGAGGTTACATCCCTTTGAAAAAGGGAAAGACTTTGATTAATATTAATGTGAAGAGTAGAATGGTAGGCAATATAGCTAGCGATAGGACTGACTAATATGACCAGGACACAGGCTAGGATCCATCAGGATGGAATGCAGGATCTACATTACATTGCTAATTCTATCATATTTTATTTAAGAATTTCAATTGCAAATGTAGGATGTAAGTTTGCAGATTATACGGGTAACAAACAAATTTCAAGGTGATAACTGTAAGAGGGGTAGAAAAGGAACAATCAGAAAATAAAATAAAAGGTGATGGAGAGGGTCATAGGCCTCTAAGATCACTGGGGAAAGAAGTAATATTGCCTCCAGAGTAATAGGAGACACTTCCATAAGCACTGCAATTTGCTAGTAGAAGTAGTAAGTGGCAAGTGTTCCTGGTTAGTGTCATACCTAATATTATTCTTCATCATTTAGGGTTATTAATACTGTCTTTTAAAACATAACAAATTTTTTAGTTTGGAAAATAAAAAGTGTGCTAAAAATGCAATCATTCAACCTGTTCTGTTCTCCTTAAGTGATTGCCACCCTTCAGAGAGGACACACATATAGTCAGCTTGACACAGCTGGCAAAAGGGAGGAGGGATGACCAAGAGGAAGCCCCCTCCATGGCAGAGAAATCCTCTCAAGCATCAGTGTTTCAGCTGGATGACACAGTTCCTGCTTGCAACCACACCCAATTTTTGGTGTGGCTGCAGGGTTTTCCGCAAAATTGGTCGTTTCTGAGCTGAGACCTCACCACAGCAGCTGGGGCTGATTGGAGGCAAAGAGGTGGGTAAACCTACTAAACCACATTGTTTAACCAAGCAGAAGATGCTTGTCACTAGTTGTCCAGTGTGTCCGCTGTCTCTCTTGCGTGGGCAGAGCTAGGTTTAAACCTAGCTGTTGAGCGTAAAGGTACTTCACCTAAAATTTTGCCACCAACTCATCAAGCTTAGTTTTTTCCTAGTGATGCTCCCCAAGGCCCAGGCTACTCCTAACAAGCCTAGATGCAAATAGAAATCTTCAAGTTTGGACCTTGGTGTTGAATTATTTTTTCCCAGGTTATTACTACGTATCTTAAGAAGAGCAGTCTTTCACAGCGATCTCTGGGGCTGCCCTGTCCTGCTCCCTTTCTGTTTCCCCTTGACTGATGCTCAGTGTCAGCCTCAGAGTCCGGCAGGAGGCTGTGACAGCCGCCCACATCTCGTCCTCACCCAGTCCTGCCGAGTTCAAGAGCTGGAATTCAGCACAGTCACAGAAGCTTAACAGAGTGACGTCTGAGAACAGCAAATAGCTAAAAAGGGTTCATATAATAGTTTTAAGCCCATGAAAGTACAGTAATTCAACCAAAAGAGATTTCATTAAATAAGGAGACAGATTGTTAGTTCTGAAGTGGGTTGAAGGAGAGGAAAAAGATGACATTTTTGTAGTGGAAGGAAAAGTGACAGGAAAGAGGGCAAACTGTGGCAAGCCAAAGCCTTATCTGTTTCTGCTGTGCCAGACCAAGAGGAAGATACCTGATCTCTCTGCACTGAAATACATACTTTTTCCCTCATTAACTGATACAAAGTAAGATGAAAGTAGGAGGCATATCAAAAAGGAACTGATTAGAATAAGTGACATAAAAACAGTGGGGAAGTGCAGCCTTATGTTTGAAGCAGAGCTCTAGCAGCACAGATCCTTGGGGTAACTTTACCCAGTGTGTTGCAACAATACCAGTATTTCCTCTAAACAAGCTAGTGATATGCTAAAATCCAATGATCTTGGGTAATCTGGGGCTCAATCCAGCTTCTCCACAGGGTGATGCCTGGTCAGGTATCCTTTGTATTGTATTGTGCTTACAAACAGGTTCATTTTCACTGCCATACTCCCCACATAATTTTTTAAAGTTTTTTTTTATACTTCAGAAGTCTCATCTAATTAAATAAGTACGTGCTATTCAGTTCTTTGCAATAAGGTAGGTGTGAGAAAATTAGTGTCTGTAAAGTATTTTTGAGACTACAGAGAGGTGCTGTATCTGCAAGGTGTTGTAGTTACATTACTGTCATTGCTCAACAAGTAGGGAAAAGACACTGAAACAAGCCTACTTGACGTGATATGGAAACCAGACGAACAGGGTAAATTTATTAATGAGATAGACAGCAAGTTGGTTGTTTCCATTGTTCTCTGTGCTATTTAATGTGGCTCCTGCAGAGAAGGAAGGATCAACACTTGTTCTTGGTATATGACAAAAGCAGTTAACAAGTACACAAACCAAAGGTGTATAACATCTCATTATGAAGTGACTACTGAGACCACTGTAAATTCAGTGGAAACACCATCTGGTGATGATTTATAAACTCCTAAAGACTTCACTGGGAATTTCTTTGTATCCATACATGAGCTAGGATCCCTTTGATATCTGATCGCAGGTTTAGGGAGCCAACATAATACGCTTCTTACACCATCACAAGTAGCACTGATTCCAATTACATCCCAATAGCAGCACAGTCCTCCTTTTTCCAAGATTGTAGTATAGTTTGGGGTATAGTGGAAACATGCCTTGAGTTCGCCAGCACTGCAAACTCAAACCACATTTTCACTGATCTAGGACACCTCTATGGCTTTTTTCCGTTATGGATGAGCCCATACACTGCCAGCTCAGACACTGGCCATAGAACCATTGTGTTCTTCCTTTGCCAAAAGGATCCTCATCATCTCCCGAAATAGGTTGCAATAAACAGTGCTGAAGGACAACCAGAAGATGAAAATATGAACAGGGATAACAAGCTTATGCATTACCTGAGATTGTTCACATAATTATTTGTAATTAACTATTTGGCCAGGTACAAATGGTTTTTGTGGGTGTATGCACTGAACATCTTTTGCTGGCATTGAACAGCTCTTACTGCAATAACATGCTGAGAAAGCTCCAAGATGCTTCTCTATATACTGCTTATCACTGGAACTCTTAAAATTACTCATGAACAAACAAAAAAGTGCAAATACTTATTTGTATATACATACACATGTATGCAGAGTTACGTGGTAAATCCATAGATACATTTCAAGTTCAAGATAATTCTTCTACATCCTGTGAAATTGTTTGTACTTTCTCCCTCCTCTGCATTTCTGATCAAACAAATAATTTTACTGTTCCAAAAACGGAACTTCAAAAAACACGAAGTTTGTCACTTGCATTCTCTCTTTCCCAATCTGCACTGCAAAAAAATCTCAAACAATAAAGAGTTTTGGTCTAAATAGCAAACTGAGAGAAACTCCTTGATTCCTCATTCTTCTGTTTGGGAATACACCTAGTCTCAGTGTTTTATCTCTCTCAGACCTGGGAAAGCCATTTGCACAGAGACCTATAATAAAACACAGAGAGTACTTGACAACTACAGAAATAAATGAGAATGAGATACTGGCCCATTAAGGAGCTGTTAAGCAGTTCCCACACGCTGTTATACAAGATCCTAAAATCTGATGGCCAATAATCAGTTGGACTGTATGTGCTCAGACTCAAAATTGCTTCTTGTTATATTTTAAATGCAGCTATTTTTATATTAGAAGAAAGGAACAGCTGGCAGATAGTTTTAATTGGGTATCTTCTCTGCGGCTGTTAAATTTCCTTTCTTGAAGCTTTGTGAATAGCAAAAGCTCTTTTTTTCTTTTTGTGACTGTATGAATCATTTATCAGATTAAATAACTCTCTGCCACTGGACAAGCGTCAGAGCTTTGCAACTTCTCTTCAGTGCCTGAAAAAGTGGAAGTCTAGGTTCTCTTCCGTACAACATAAAAGTAACTTGAAAGCATTCATTTTGTATACAAAAGATTCCCTTCTGCCCCTTCAAAAAGTTCCTAAAACAAGCAGTCGGCATGGATAGAAATGCAGCTAAAACTCAAAGTGCCCATGAGCATACCACATTTCAAAGCAAAAGAGCTAGGTTCACCCTTTGTGTTCAGACCCCAAACTCTGTCCCAAAAAGGCTTAAACACTTTGCTTAACCTGTAATTCTGATCCAGCTGTTACAAACACAAAACAAATCAGTGCTTTATCTACTATGCTATGCAAACATTGCTAACCCTTGTACAGCCACAGATTGCAGGACAAGTTTATACAAAAGCAAGTTCTTGAGCCTCCCAGCTTAATCTGTCGGCGTAACAAGCTCCTGCTGTTTAGGAGGACAGCTTTTCTTGGACCATTTGATTCTTTCCACTTTATTAAAAGAAATAAACCCCAGAAAATTATAGAGACACTGATAACAAAACATGAGGAATACTAAGAACTCGGATGGCAACAAAGCACATTTCTCATACCTTTATATGAAGTGCTTATTTGCCAAGAAAACTTTAGTGGATGTCTTAAACTTATTTTCATCACAGCGTAAATATGAATAACCTTCATAGAGACAGGATAATGCTTTCACTGTTACAGAGCCAAGGAGGGTGTAAATGATGCATTTTACATAGAAGTTACCTTTTCAACATCTCATTACTTGGATCATGTGAATGATCTGGGATACTAATAGTTACAGCAGTAGAACCTGACAGATGAAAAATTATTTTTACTAATACCATAAACCTGAGGAACCACAGAACAGAGACTCGATTCTCCTCATATTGATCACAGATAAGAATCTGAACACTGCCAAGAAGTCAAGTAAAAACAGAGCATTAGTTTTGCTATTTCAGAGAGACTGAACCAATGCATTCCTCTCCTTGGAGCCAAGGCATTGTAATTGTAATTAAGGGCTAGAGAACAGATCTACACCAGATCTACGCTAGATCTACACCAATTTTCAAAAAATTAAACAGCAGGAAATCCAAATATTTTCCTGTTATAAGAAAAAAAGGAAAGATTCACAAAGTTAACAACTCTGCCATAGAGGATACACACATATACATTTCCCTTTGGATTGATGAAAACACATTCTGTTCTCAATCAAGCTTAGGAAATCTTTCATTACAAACCTGAAGAAATTCTCTTCCATTACACAAACTGTAACTTGCTAATAAATCTAAGAGAGATTAACTTGCTGTCTCACCAGTTTAGCAGTTTTAATAAGCAAGAAAAATATATCAACTTTTACTCCAATGACTTTTTCAGTTAAACAAAGAAAAAAAAAAGAAAAAGAAAAATCTGTTGTCAGAAAATTTAGCTGGCCAGGACAGCATCAAGCACATGATTTAAGGAAAAGATTAAGCTCATTAGAACCAGTGGAAAACAAATGAGACGAAAGAGTAAGAAAGGATAAGAAAACACTCCTAAGGAAATGATCTTAAGAATATGCATGAATAGGAACTATTTCTTGCTCTGCAAAATACTTCCTCAATGGCCTCCAAGAAGTCACTCTAGACAATAGGGTTCAAAGTATCAAATAACCAGGATGTGAGTCAGAGACTTGGTTTTACTTCTTGCTCTGCCATTAACCCACTGTGTCATCTTGGCAAGCCATGGTGCTTCTCTAGACGTTAGTTACCTTACCACTGAAGCTAGGAGAGGGATATTTTTATCATTAAATATTTAGATAAAAAGTCAATCCATTTTTTTAAAGTAGGGCTCTCTCCTATTAGCTTCAATAGAGGTTTAACAGGAAATCTTGTTTTGGTGTCCCTCTACAGTGAGGACAATATCGTCTGTCCACTACACAAGATGTCCTGTTACATCTACATTCCTCAAGGAGAGGAAATCGGAGAGATAAAGTGGGATTAAAGAGGTCATCTATTGTGATTCAATTAACCAACTGACTCTTGAATCAGCAACTCCTAAATGTTAAAGCCACTGCAAAAAAAATCTGCTCCAGAATGGACATTTCCATGTTTTCACCTGAGAGGTAGAAATCCTAACAGATAGATTTTGTCTGAAAGTTATTAAGGAGTGGGAGAGTAAACTTTTCAGAATTGATGGCTGAGGAATATGAAGTTTTAGGCTTGCTTAGTATTCAGGAAAGCCCCAAGGAGTACCATGCAGCTTAGGCTAACGTGATGTGCAGTTGCCCCAGAACGCCTGCTGTGCAAGTGGTGTGGGCTGTTCACCCATGCAACAATGAGAGGAGTAGACCTTGTTAGTTAATCTTTGAAAGCAAGGAAAGTCTTTAAATACAGATTAAAAACCAAAATAGCTACTTCTAAGCGAGAGAGATGACCTAAAACTTTATTGCAATTTAGTGCCTGAAGTGCCTAGCCAGGCTAATACATTCTATGTGCTTGGAACCACCTGCAGAAGTGACTCAACAAATATCCTATGGTGGAAAAGAAAGCCACTCACACACGCATACAACGCATGAACTCCAAATACGCAAATTTACTTCTGAAATAAGCCAACAAGTTTGTATATGAGTGCAGTTCAGTGGGCAGCCCTGGAGCAGGATCTGGCAGGCAGCTTGCCTCCATCCACTCCATTGCCTTTGCCCCAAAAGCAGGCAACCATGTCTGAGAAGGAAACGCAGCCCAAGTGGCAGAAAGCCTTTTCCCTTCTAAGCTGTCTTTGGGCATGTGCACCTGAGCTGAGAATGTTCCTGTCTCCGTGCTAGGAAAGGAGTTTATTCCTCATCCCTCTGGTACTGAAGCCTGTGTCGTTTCCTAAACTGCAGCAGATGAGATGTCCATCTCTCTCCCCAGAGCCAGCAGATCTGCCCAGCTCTGTGTCAGACTGCAACAAGCCCTTTCAGCAGCTAATGCATCAATGGAAAAGAAGAGAAACCAATAGCTGCTTCAGGAAATAAGTAGAAACTGACCATCCTGGGAAGGTGATGAGTGGGGCCTGTAAGGTAGTCCTCCAACCATAGCTACTTATGTTTGAACATCTTAAGCAAATAATACAATGGCAGCACGTGCATATTCATAATATTAAGCACAAAACCACATGCACTGTTCAAATTATGAAGCTGAGTAAAATCCGTACAAGCCTGTGCTATCTTTATTTCTCTACCCATTTTTAAGTCTTTCTACTGCGCTACTATTGAGCAATAAACAGCAGCAAGAGAACATTTCCTCAGTGTTCTCCTCTAAATCAGATGTAGTCTCACAGGTCTATTCTGAGATCTTTGAAATGCTTGACATATGTAGGTTGCCCCTTCCCCACAGTAGATGTGGGGTTTCTTTTTTTAAAGAAAAAAAAATTTCTTTATTTAATAAAAATAAAATTTCTATAAGAGAAGAGTGTTAAGTTTACATACACACAACAGAGAGAAAATAGGTACTGGAATGGTGCTATACAGTTGCATTTTATGCCACTCCAAATGACTAATTCCAATATTCTATAGATAACTGAAGCTACTATGCTTCTATGATTCTATGAACAGTTATCAATGAAACAGTCGTCTGCTTCGTCTTTCTCCCAGCTGAAGCGGTATGGAGAGAAGACGACTGCCTATGAGGACAGATCTTTGATATGATGTCTGTGATAGTGGTTGGACTTGATGACAAAAAGTGTCCTACCAGGCCTGTGTTCTTGAAAGATATCTGACCAGGTCCACTGAGCTCAGACTCAAACCATGAAGATATTTTTCGTGACAATTAAAAAACAAAATGAAACCAAAACAACAAAACCGCAACAACAAAATTCACTAAAGAAAGAAAACCCAGACATGACCCTTCAGATGACAGTATCAGTGGTCTCTGTCATATTATCTCTACCCCAAGTATGCTCATTAATCTCCAGAATTGCTGTAGTTTCATTAAGTGTTAGTCTCTGAAGTAATATACTGAACCATAGTACTTCAGAAGTGTTTGCAGTGAGTGACAATCACAGCCTTAAGAGCACAAGAACATGCCACAATCTTGAAGTGTCAAGCCATCACAGAAGGGTTGATGTTAGCAGGGACCTCCAGAGGTCATCCTGTCAAACCCCTCTTCTCAAGCAGGGCCACCTAGAGCTGGTTGCCTAGTACCAGGTTCAGTTGAGTTTTTAATATCTCCAAGGATGGAGACTCCACAAACTTTCTGATCACCATCATAGTGAAAAAGTGTTTCCTGATGTTCAGAGGGAACCTCCTGTGTTTCAGTTTTTGCCTGTTGCCTCTGGTTCTGTACTGGGCACCACTGAAAACAGCCAGGTTCCATCTTCTTTAAATGCTCCATTCAGTTATTTATATACATTGATGAGATTCCTCCTGAGCCCTCTCTTCTCCAGGCTGAACATTCCAAGCTCTCTTAACCTTTCCTCATAGGAGAGACGCTCTAGTCCCTTTATCATTTTCAAGGCCCATCGTTGGACTCTCTCCAGTGTGCTCATGTCTCTTTTGTAGATAGACAACACCACATCACGCCTTTAATGCATTGCCCAGTAGGAAAATGTCTGTAATGCTAGAAACTAAGTATCATCCTAAAAGAAGGCCTAGGCAGGTGCTCCAGGATTTATCAGTAAGAAAATAAATACAAAATAAGGACAATTATATTTTATTTTTTAAAAAGCTGTAGCAAACCGTTGCAGACTTCTTAGAAAGACAGCCTGAGGAATAAAGATATTTAGAACTGGAGTTATTGGAAGGGAGCATAATAAAAGCACAGCAAACAACTACACTAATAAGGAGCAACAAGATACTTTTAAGACTTAAACAGAAGGAAATCATAGAAAACACAGGGGCAAAAACACATAGTTCACCATTCATGTGAAGGCAAAAACAGGTAGAGATAAAGTCAGAAAGGTAAAGAGGCAAAATAACTTACAACTAGTGAGGATTCTCCAAGTAGACCAGGAACAAGAGGAAAACCATTATCTCAGTTAATTAACAGGACCATTAATCAAGGAGAAAGGAGAGCCTACAAAGAGACTACAGTATTCAAAACCTCATCATAAAAAAAATTAGTTATAACTCAGTACTTAAATTAGCGTTAACAATGGAGGAGGAATACAGGTCAAAATACAGAAAGAACAGGTCAAGAAATATTTAGTTAAGTTAGTTTTAGTCACGTCAACAGGATGATAATATTTACCCCAGTATTATTTAGGAACAAGCTGGAAAAAATCATGGAAAAAACAGCAAGTATTATTTCTGTGGAAAAACCAAATAGTGTCCAATCTTTAAAAAGGGGGAAGAAAAAGATTTACAGACAAGTCAACTTGATTGCTTGGAATGATACTAAATTATTAAACATCTGCATGACATCTCCCCTCCACCCTAACCCCTAAATGTCAAAGACTTGTCAAGAACAAGGTTAAGTCTAATCAATTTAATTTTCTTATTGACCTCAGGGGTCGGAGGGAAGGGCAGAAAGAAATGAGAATGGGAGCAGAAGAGGTGACGTCAAGCGTTGTGTTTTATTAAGCCTGTTGACAATGTTCCCTTAAATCATTGTTGGATTGATCAATTGGTTGAGAACATCTATCTGAAAATGTAGCTGTTAATCATGCAGCACAAACCAAGAATGCATTTTTAAGTAGGATCTCTGTGGAGAAGTCTTTGCTGGGCTTGGGTTCATTCAATATTTTCATCAATTACTCTGATAGAACTGGAGAAGGCATCTAAAATTTGTAGATGGCTTTGGATTGGAGGAGCAGCAAGCAGTTTAGAGAAGGAGATTAGAATTAGAAATGAGCTTGATAAATTTATTAAACAGCCCCATATCAACAACCCAAAATGAAGACAAGCAAAAGCACTACACAGCAGAAAGAGAAAACCAAAAGCAGAACATGAACATTGGATTAACTGGCTAAACTGTAAAAAGTAAATATCTAATAGACATTTGAAATGGTAGTTCTTTTGGACCAAGTCATATATGTGTGAGCGTGAGCTTGGCAATAGTGCATGCCAAATCAGGGACAGTATTTACTAATAGATACTTTTTATGAAAAAACCTACCTCCTGATGAAAGAAAAATCTCACTTTGACCAATATTTCTGTAAGGTCCCACTGAATTCTAACAAACGCCCACTAATAAACAATATGTAGGTATAGAGTATATATTAAAAAAGCTTTAACATTTCATTTAAAATCACATATTCAAGTGATAAACAAGCCTTAGTGACTGTTTTCATATTCCTTTGTTTTCAGTGCTCCAACACCATCAAGACTGTTTTTCATTACTGAAATGACAAAGCTTTACAATATATTAGAGAAATAAATAATTCCTATGCATTAATTATTAAAATCTGTCTCTGCTGCAGTTCCTCAGCAATACTCATGCATATTCCAAATTGTTTCTCATCAATAGTCTTAAGCGGGTGGGGGTCTGGGGGGTGTTAGAAGAGGATTTTTTCCCCCTCGCTTACAGCAATTCTTAACATATATTTTGCTTTTGTTTTTAAAATGGAAATAATTTAAAACAGGACAGCAAATGTAAGAGAAGTCCCTTGGTGCTATCTTCATGTTTTATGTAAATAACTGCTGTTCTATCTTGTAGAACAAGTTGCAGTGAGTGTTAATGTTATGTGAAAGATTCACATTACGATGGTATTGAAATAACACACATAATTTGAAGCTTATTTTAAACTATTTTAAACTGATTTGATTCAATGAAAAGCTCGCCAAATTCTATAGGCTTTCTTCTCTCTTCTGCCCTAAACACCAGCAGTTGAATCAAAGGGGCTGCCTTTTATGTGGGTATCGTAGTGTTTTAAATTAAGATAGTCTTTGAATGTACATTAATGCTGACATTAAGACAAAAAAAATATCTAAAATGACATTACTGATTTCATTTTCATTTCGTAGAAGTACGTCATCTTTGCATAGCTGTAGCATATGTGCATTGGTTTGTGTCTTTATCTTTGGCCAAATGCCAGATTATACCAGATCAAAACAATCTAGTTTGTTAGCAAAATACATAACTGATATAAATCAGTCTATACGACTAAACATTCAAGCGATGAGTTAGATGTAAATCCAACAACAAAACCAAAATGACAAAAGAAAACATTATGACATTACATCACCTTCTTTGTGTGCAACATTGTCTACTGGTGCTGACAAGGTCATCGAAGATGACAAGAACACAAACCGAAAAAGCTGACTTTCCCATCAACCAACCATTCTCACAGTTAACTCAACCTAGAGTGTAGTAAAAAACCCACATAACCCCACCATCCCTCTCCCTCCCAAACACAAAGCCAACCCAACAGAAATCTTTGAGTCACTACGGCAGAACCAGGCAGGAAACCAGCTTGTGTTCCACAAATGCTTGGAGGGAAGAAGGTGGAAGCCACCCATGAAATTTCCTCATGCTACATAGAGACAAAATCAAAACTTCCAGAAGGCTTTATCAGAGGAAGAGAGAAATAATTATTAAAAAAAAAAAAAAAAAAGACGA
>VXBO01002540.1:322968-368327 GCA_013400135.1 Rhinoptilus africanus | reverse complement strand
AAAAAGACGACTCTCCTGACCATATAATGACATTTACTTCCCATCAGGATAGAGATCATGGTTCAAGAATTTGTTACTGCTCGCTAGGACCAGCTTGAATGCTCATCTCCATACCTCAGGACTGGTTTTGCTACTGAGGTTTCCCCAGACAAGTCCAAAAAAAAAATAAATAAATAAAAATTCCATGTCTACAGATACTCCCCTCCTCTTGCACATGCTCCCCGTCCCACCTCCAAATTTTTTTCTCCACATATCCAAACAGGTATTTCCAAAAAGTCCTCAACATTTTGATTCCAGCTTTTTTCACCAACCTTCTTATTCATTTTTAATCAATGCTTACAGATCTATGAAAGAAAAACTGTCACTCATGCCTCCGTGCAAATGAAGTACTGCACCTCAATTTCAGTACAGATGTTTTATTCCCTTCAGATTTCAGCATTGTAGCTAAACCTGACACACAGAAAAGTCAATTAAGCATCCTAATAACATTAGCTAAAGCCACTGCATAAGAAATTGCTTGCAATTTATTTAAAGTATTTGTACAGCAATTACTCACAAGATACTGCACTTAGTTGGGATTTCCTGTTCAAGTTGATCTGATTACAAGAAGTATTTTGTAATCAGGGCAATTTGAAAGCATTTCATAGAAGTAATGATGTGTACATGTTAAATCTAATTTGGGAACCTGAAAAGCTAGCTTTGTAAACTGCCTCTTGGACTAGAAATGCTGTATGTAGAGCAGCCATTTTGAGAAAAGAAAAGCTCCCACCATGTTCTTCTCAAAATATTTGCAAGGTAGTTGCAAAAACTAATGGTGATCCTCCACCACCAGCAGTAATTATTTTGTTCAGCTTTCAATATTTATCTGCTCCAGAGAGTGCTGAAGTATGGATACATTATGGGGAAAAACCTCACTAAAGAACATTACTGGTCACCGAAGTGGAAAAAGCACACCACTGGAAATTCAGATAATTGTGACTCTGGGAACAGGCTTGACAACAGCAGAGGAGATATCACAGACGTTGGAAGTTTTCCTGTGACTAGTGCTACATGTCACACAGAGGCAGGAGTCAGCACGCTCTACACTCTGAATCTTCACAATGTGACTGCGAACGATACCAATGCAGAAACTCTTAACACAAACACCACAGAAGTCTGTACTGCAGAAATACATATACTAGTTCCCTCTGTAACCATTCAGACAAAAACCCCAGACAGGAGCATGACAGATGCAGCATGTGCTCCTGAAAGCAAACAGAAGTTACGTGACTATCGGAGCTCAGAAGGGAAAGGTCAGCTAAATCGTCAGTAAATGTGCTTACGTCGCGAAGAACTGCTTGCTGAGGAAGTAATCTGCATAAATTGTTTCCCTTTGAGTAAGACAGATCATACGAGATGATGATTTTTCTAATTTCAGAGACAGGGGCCCAACATAATAAAGTGGGTATGGGAAAGAAGGTGATAAAGGAGCAATTTGAAGAGTTTTATTAATCTGCGTTCGAAAGTAATTTCTCAGTTTAGCAAAGCTGTGTGCCCCGGGGATCAAGTAGTGTCGGCATGAGATGTACAGTGTCCATCATTGTATTATACTTCAGTGGCCTCAAGGTCTGTCTTTCACACTCTCCTGTCATCACTCTCTCCTGCTTTGCTCTCCATACCCAGAAGTTCTTTCTATGCCTCTATTCTCCATCCACGCTCCTCTGGCCTCTTTCAGATATCCTCTGAAGACACCGGTAAGAACAGCTCCTAATGGGTGGAGCATATTAGATATTCCTAGAGCACACTCTTCGGTTTAGTTTAACCTAAGATGAGCCCAGCACACAGGATCAGAGACCAGGGTGCTCAGAGCTCTGTCCAGATGGGTCTTCAAAGCCTCCAGTGCTGGAGGCTGCACACCTTTTCTGGGCAACTTGGTCTAGGCCTTGACTGCAGTCACGGTAACAGATTATTTTCTTTTTAATTTTTTTTCCCCTTTTGCAAATCAGGACCTCCCCATTTCAGTTCATGACCGTTGTCTCTCGTCCTCATGCACAGGACATGGGGACTTTCCAAGGCTGCCACATAACACCAGTCAACTCATGGGAAGTAGGGACCAGGAGTTTCAAAATTGCCTCCTTGATCTACACTAGCATTGATATACCTGCTAATTATGGCCTAATTACAGGTATGATTTTACACCTGAATAGACATTACACTGGAGGAACTAAATGGCATAATTTTACACCAGTACACCTAAGCTAGTTCAAAATCCTGCAAGGATATCCAGCTGAGTTCAGATACACATTCTTCAGATTGACCTACGCTTGCTAGTCTACAGGACACAGTCTGTTTTAAAATGAGATGATATATTCGTGCAGGATGCTTTCAACAGGTTTAAATATTGCCACTTTTGTGAGGCCTAGAGAGTACTCCAGCAAAAAGACTTTGTGCTTTGAGGGAAAAAAAACCCAAAATCCTCACACAACGAAAAACCCCTACCACCACATTTTTGCTCCAATCCAAATAGTAAATATTCTTCATGCTATAGATACCAGCTCTTCTGTTCTAATACACGTCATTTTTTGCACTAGTTTACCCAGCAAATGAACATACTTTTTACAAAGTACAGCTTGTTCTGAACTCTGTGGAAGACACAAACAAGATCACAAGTAAATAAATATACATTGAACACTTCTTCCCCAACACTGCTGCCAGGAGGGCGACTCTTGCTGTGAGTTAAGACAGAGAAGGTTTCAGGCACTAGCTGACACTTCAACTAATGCTTAATTCCTTCTGTAGCAGGCCTAAATGACATAGTGGTTAAAATACCACGGTTTGCTGTGCCATGCCAACACTTCCAGAAGCACTGCCACTTTCCCAACACAGCCAGAACTGGGATCAGAGGCTTGGAAACCCGTAGGTGCACTGCCAAGGGAGGGGACTGCGAGCACTGCCGAAGCAGAGGTGGTGACTAGAGGTGCGGTCCTTCAGACCCAAAGCATCACCAGCACAAGAGAGTCATGGAAACCCCATCAACCCTGGCCGGCTCCATCCACCTCCCAGCTGAGGATGGCAGAGTGCCATGAGACCCTCTCCTGTGCTTGCGAGAACACACTTATCAGTGGAAGCCTAGGTGAGATCTTGATCCAGTGAGTTTCCAATAAGTAGGAGTCATCTGCTTCACATGGACCACACTCGTGCACTGGAGAAAGGAATAGGAACCACCAATCAATTTATAAAAGGTGCAGAATTCAAACTGGACAGGCAGCACCAAGTAGAAGGTGAAATACGGCAGGGAAAGCCACATGCTTCAAAGACTGCAGACTCGGTGCCCTCATATTCACTGAGCCCATTCCATTGCTTCGCATCGCACTGCTTCAAAACAGCCTGCCTTCTACTATGAAAACTGGCAGAATCTGAACAATACAATTTCCAGATACTATTTTTCTTTCCTTTTTGCAGGGGTTTAACTGAAAAAATATCTCTATTTTCTTTGTGTTCAGATGAATACTAGAGATCCAACACAGGCCAGGGAAATCCTGTTATTTTCTTATTGTCAAGGTACTACACTTAAACTGGACAAGAAACAAAAGACTGCTATCTTGCCCATTTGCACCGTTCAGCTACTGCTGATTCCTGGAAAGCCTCCAGCGCTCAATGTCACCTCTCAGATCTGGAGCATTCAATATGATATGATTTATTATGTGGACTGAATGCTCAGTGCTGTGATTTCTTGTTTTTCCAGTTTAAAGGAAATTGCTTTTATATCTTATGCTGACTTAAAAACTTTTCTTTTTTTTTAAAAAAAAAAAAGAGTTCCCTCATAGTTTCATTTATAAAACAAACCATAGCAATGCTTATGTAATTAGATTACAAAGGACTGTATTACATTAAATTCAGTATGTGTATCTAATTTCTATGGCATCTTCTACAACGGTATCTAAAAAATCAGGCAGGTTTTTTTTTTCCTTTTTGTGCTTAATTTTGCCAAACTTTCTCCTTATTTAATAAAACGTATGTGTATGTTTGAATTAGTGACTCTCTGGGAAATGCATATGATTCAATTCCTGGTATTACCACAAACATGTGAGGGGCAAAGCAGCTTACCATGAAATCTGAACACAGTCTACTTGCTTCTGCTCAGACTATAGAGCCATGCACATCTGGAGGACCCCTTTACTCCACTCAAATTTCAGTTGTGTCCTCGACTAAATCTCATTTCTGCAGAAAAGCAACAAGCAGAGCATTGACAGCTATCTGAAACACAGGCCAACATATTCAGGTCTCAGCGCACAGAAACATGTGTGCAGTAATCAACGGTATATAACTCTTGTACTTTAGTTTCATCCAGTAGCAGTGAAAAACAACATGAAAGAGAAGCTGGTATGGTATTTTAAGTTTATTTGCTCAAACCGGTAATAGCTGTCTTACAGTTAATGGCAGTTTTTTTGAACTACGGAACAAGCGCTTTGCTCTGGCCTCCCAAGCCTCTCTCCCCAGGCCACGGTCACTGTGAGAGCTCTGTAACGTGTACTTTTGAAATGCTGGTGTGTTGATCTAAAAGCATCTGTAACTGAATGCTGGAAAACAGGCTTATAAATCTATATGTTCAGATTTTGCATGTTTAAGGTTACTCATGAGTTAGAGAGCTGGGGAGGGGTGAGGGGTGGAACTAAAGCACCAGAGTGCTAATTACTCATTAAAAACAAAAAAACCCCACTACTTGCATTGAGCAAAACCAGGCTTTCAGAAGCAAAAGTGCAGAGGACTTAACCCTTGCACATATGTAACCCCATTCCAAGCCATGTCCTGCACCTAATCCCTCCAACTCCTCCCCAGTTAGGTGGGTGACTTACACAGAGGTTGCCACCACTGCAAATTAAGTTTAGCACTTTTTTGGTTATCTGTATTGGCTAAAAACCAAACCAACAAGCAAACCGAAATTGAACCTAAAGTACCTGTTCTAAAGAAGGGGGAAGTAGGGAGACAAGCTTTTTTAATTTAAATATAGCGTTCGTTACAGCTCACTTGGGCAGACTGAGAATGAACTCCAAGTAGTAGTGGCTCACAAAAATGCCCGAAGAGCTCAAACATCAGAAAAACATAAAGTCTTCCTCAAACTAAAATATGTTAATTACCATTCTTTCCCCATAAAGACAAAAAGCCTATTGCATTGACAAGGAGAAAAATTAAGAAAAACAGCTATTTGATACCAAATTCTATCTTCTGAATCTGCCTACTTGATGACCGCAGGCAGGTGACATTGCTAGGCTGAGCTAGAAAATATTTGTAGAAGATCCTTAGGAAAGAAAGAACACTACTAATACACAAATTATTTCTTCTCAGCCAAGTAGTGACTTGATTGCTGCAATGCGGAGTTACAGAGCTAAATGATGCTCTGTTTTCTTATTTTGACTAGAAAACGAGGAGGCCAGAACACCTTCCTGGCTAGCTGTGTGGGAGCACAGGGACAAGCTCAGAAGACTGTATCCTCTCTCCCTTCTTTAACATATCAGACAGAACAGGAGACACATACTTTTTCAAGCATATAATATATCCTATGCTCAGAGTGTGACACTTCCTCCATGTGGCCTTTGGCTGTATCCCACGCATACACACTGCATTTTCACAGTTTTCTCCCATTTTTACTACACATGGTGTAGTGGCTTCTCCAGCAAAAGAAACAAGAGCGCTACCACAGTGGGCCTTCCTGCCAGAAGGTGCATTTTTAGAGACAGATGAATTACATCTCCTCTCCTGCTGCAGCACACCTAATGATGGCTCTGACACGTGACCTTGAGTGCAAGATAATTTGCTCCTTGCTGTGCATCACCTCAGGCATTTGCACCGAAATAAACTCTAGTGTAAAATCACCTCCTATTGCCCTACTCATAGGGATTGTGGTAAATCCGCAATATAATCTTGGAAAAGGTACGTAGACATACTAAAATCTTGAAGTAAGTTGACGTACTGTGTTTCAGAAAAACATTTTGTACCAATTTCAACTGAGACCACTGATCTCAGCTTTAGTTCAGTCAGGTCTGTGCGCAACAATAGCAGTGGCACAGAAAAACCCTATTATGCAACTGACAATCACACATCTCGATCAACAGCAAAGATAATGCCATTGCCATCAAGAAACTGACAGTTCCTTGAATTGTTCAAGAATAGATTTTATGATAAGAATGCTAATATTAATGGAAGGACTCATTTAAACCAGGGTTTAAGTATGATCGCCCATGAAAATTTAGACTTGGATAGAAACTGCTGAAATCTGGAACTAAGATGATCTATGCTGAATTCAGATGCTACTGTAATCAAATTAATGCTCAAAATTATTCAAATTATTATTCTGATTACCATTTCATGCACATTCTTATTGTTCCCAGCAGGATTGCTCTTTTTTTACAGTTGCCGCAGAGGAGAAATGTTGTAAACTACAACAGCAGAGGAAAACCATTTAACTATGAGGCCTCAACCCTTCCCCAGCACCTCCTGCAGCCTTGCTTAGGCTGCCTTCACACCAGTTTGTGGCTCTGTGTGCATCCTGTACTTGGGCACTCAGTAGTACAAAGAGTCCATGCATCAAGACTCAGGTATCAGGACTCCTGTTCAAAGCAGACTGCATGAAACATTCCTTTGCAAAGGTCTCAGCAAGATTTCCAATACCTATGCAGTATTAAATGGCTTTATTAATACGTATTTTTAATCTTTTACTTTCCGCAATACATTGTGGAAACCTGTGAAAATTTTTGCCTTTTGTACTACGGGCCCCATAGTTTATCTGGGAGCATGTTGTAACTCTTGGTAGACCTGAACCAGATGCTCTCCTTTTCACCCTGAATTAAATCTCTGTACAAGGTTATCATGGGACTTGAAACTTGTGAGCTGCTTCAGGAGTTGAGCCAGTTGTCCCTCCTGCCCTGTGCTCCAAGGCTGTGGCAAGATACTTAGGATGAAGAGGAGAAAGAAGGTTCAAAGACTGACTCCTGCTGATGCAGGATGCACTCAGGTTAGCAAAGCAATTCTTAAAGAACTTTTTCTGAGTATGTTGAAGCACACTTGGAAAAACTTTACCAAGTCCTACCACAGGGCAATTTACCTAAAAATTCACTCTAAATACACCTTTAAGCATCTCTCTCAACAAACAAGGTTTACTCAAATCAACTGCCTTCACAACATTTTGTTTTGCTTGGTTTATGAGGAGTTGGCACTTAACTCATTTGGTCCTCTCAGTCTTGCTAAATGCATGCAAGGTAATGACACTGGGAATAAGCTGCCCCTCCTGGGTAGGGCCCCCAGTATCACATCCTAAAAGCACTGCCTAGTAAACAACCACCTTACCCTCCCTTTCCATACAGAAAGTCAGGTTAAAGAGGAGGAAAAAAAAATAAAGAACACACAAGAAAAAAAAGAAGGAAAAAGCCCCAAACCTTCAAGACAAGAAAAAACCCCAAATAACTGACAGAGTAATAGGAATAAATGAAGACAACTGCCAGCAATAGAAAGAGTCTGTCAAAAGACAGCAGTTACGCTTTACAGTAGTTTTACAGTACCTGTGAAGGCTTAGCGTGCCATTATGTCTCTGTAGATGCTGAGAGGTGCCAGAGCAGCAACTGCAGAGACTGAAGCGCTCTCTCTTCCCCATTCCTAAACACCACAGGGGTATAAACCCAAATTCAGAGCAACAAGCCCTGCTGGTGCACTCTAAAGAGAAATACTACTGTGAGAGGCAGCATGCAGAGCCCCAAACCCCCTTGATGGCCACTAGAATTACCTATATACCCTGCACCTGATGATGATTATTTCCTGAGCAGATGCAGTTGAGAGAAAGGGGGTTTTTTTCTGTCCTCCTACACCTGCCTACAAACCTGGGTGGCCTCTCTCACTTGGTCTCTCTCTTGGCTGAACCATCTTACCCATCTTCACCTCTTTGCTCCTAACATCTGTACCATCTATGTGGTATTCCACAAGACAAAGAAAATAAGAGATGGTCTCACTGTATAAAAAAAAAAATAATACAGGAGAGAAATATTAACTTTCCAAAAGTTATCATATCTTTAAGAAAATTTGAAAAGAATATTAATTTGGAGGGAGGGGTGCTAACAGCTTGAGGCTGATGTTTTACTTTAATTTGAAAGAACTCTTAAAAGTCAAATACCGATGTAGAAAAAGAGAAGAAAATAAGTCAGTGATTGGTTCCTGTCTATGAGACTTTAAACAAAGTTTTCAGTCTGTTTAATTATAAATGGCATAAATTACAAGTTCTCATAAGTGAAGGTTCATTTTCAAAAATGTGCCCTATCAAATTTAGATGTAATTAAGCAGCACTTTTTTTCAAAGAGAAATAAATTTAAAATTGGAATGAAATTACAACTTTCCATGGGAACAACAACAACAAAAAGACAGTATTTGAGCTCCAACTTTTTTTCCTAATGAAAGCTGTATTACATCATCCTTAAGTTTAGACAGAGACAATCGTGTTTCCCTGCCATTTTTAATGTCATTCCCGTGATGCTTTCACTTCTCCCACATTACGTAAGATCTGCAGAAAATCCTTTGGTCTCTGAGGACATCCAGGCTGTTGTTTCCACTCTGGTATTTTGGCTCAAATGATCATATTCTTTTCAATAATTCTCATAGAGTAGATGATTCCTTCCACACTTGTAGCAGACCTCAGGGGAGTAAATGACTGGTCCCAGCAAAGAAATATTGGTGTCGAAATCTGGCTGGTTTGTTTTTTTTTAAAAGAGCTCAATCTCCCACTACAAGGACAGCCCTTGGGGCTGCTCTTGAGCTCTTCAGAAAAGGCAGCACAAATATTTGTCATGGCACCCAGATTAAATTGCCCAACTGACAGACAAGGGGTGCACGGTGATTCCCTCTCAACTATGCACCTGTACACAACACCCATCTAAGAACACCACACTAACAAGGAGGTGGAGACCACCAGTATTTCTAAAGCAATCGTGGGGACAGGGTAGAGAAACTCTGAGTGAGACTTCCTCTTTGCAATGAGGGTCTGAAGTATAAGCCCATGTTTTGGGGGCAATTTCTGTGTACCTTAAAAGCAGTGTCCCTATGCATCAAAGCAATTAGAAACAATAGCTATGCTATAGGATATCCTGCTAGAGGGCAGCACATACACATACTCCTAAAAGCCGGAAAGAAAATGCCATGGAAAAGGTAAAATTTGGTTATTAAAAAAACATCTGAGCTTTATTTAGATTTTAATCACCTTTGCTGGAGATTGCACCAGGAATATAAACTGTTTCTTCATGATATGCCATATGTTTCTGGACTGTACTAAGACCCTGATATGGTGGATCAGTATGAGAATCCAAGATGAGCAGATGAGCACTGAAAGGAAGACAGATTATAGCAGCCAGATCTCTCAGAACATAACATTATGAAGAGCAAGCAGTTTTTGTCACAGGTAACAGAAACATTAACACTCAGGGTAAGGGTGAAGAAGATGAAAATATTAAGTTACAAAAATAAACCCAGCATGAAATAACCAAAGAGATATTGCCAAGAAGTATCTAGCTTCTTTTTTGCTTTACAAAACACTGACTTTTCCTAATTTGCTTAAATTTCTCAAATATCCTGAGCAAACAACTTTCAGCATATAAAAGCTGAGAGCTGCTTACCTACGTGGTTTTTTGTAGTGCTTCTCTGCTCCCTTGCTGAAACTTTTTATAAAATCAGATGGAAAACCTAAAGAATTATCTATATTATAAATTATCATATTGAAAAGACTATTGAAGAATTGCCAGTGAGGTGGAGCTCTGCAGATATTCTTGCAGACAAAACATCACTTCTGTCACTGCTTATGAAAAATGAAGGAAAGGGATCAAAGTGTTCTGGCTCCTATTTTCAAGAAGATTTTGTAAGTGTTCCATTCCAGATTCAACCCTGTTTTCCTGAAATCATTTCTGATTGACAGTAGTCCATACAGTTCTACATACATAATTTTTTTCTCAAAAAAAAGTGAATATATATAGAGACAACTCTGTTGGGAAGCGAATCTTACATTTCCAGAAAGTCTGGGTTATTCAAGCCAATAATCAATTCTCCACATTTTATGCAGTAACACTGTTCAATTTATTTACTTGAAATAATTAGAACTATTCTAAGTAAGGTGTGTTTGGTCTTTTTAGAAGAGTCATAGAACAGACATTGTCAAGTCATAAAATATCAAGGAAACAGTTTCCAAAATAATTTTTTACCTCTTTTTTTGGTGTGTGACTAGCGTGAATAACTGGAACAAGATGGACAGATGCTACTTCAAGAATGACTACGGAGCTTGGAGAGGAGAGGTAGAGGACAGGAGCACCCAGGAAACGACCTCCTTGATGCTGCAGGTGAAGGGGAAAGCCTGGATAGGACTGGAGGCATGTTGAGAATTAACTGGCTCTACAGCTGGTGTTGCAAGCGGTGCTTTGACTTTCATGGCCGAGGATCCCTCTTTGAGGAAGAAGAGCTGAGAGATGGGATCCATTTGATGAAGCAGGGTAAAAGCACCTTTGCAAAAAAGGCTTGCCAATCTGGTGCAAAGGATTTTAAGCTAGGTACACGTGGCGACAGCGAAAACAGCAGTTCAGTGAGAAACTGGAGGTAAAGTGGAGTTAAGTACACAGGGCGGGCTGATGGGAGCAAAAGAGCCCTCAGGAAGGCTAGAACAGGTTGAAAGGGGGCCATCTCACATGCCGGCCGGTACACAACTGTACACAGTCTGTGTGCCACAGCTCTGCAAGGGATGGATGCAGGCAAATGAATATAGCAAATGAATCCCAGCCTCCTGCAGTCTTACTGCATATTCAAAGAGAAAAACTCAATTTTAAAGTATCAAAATAAATAAGTTGGAAAGTGCACCTAGTGCTCTGCCTTTACAATATATTCAAGTTTGCACTCAGATATCTTGATACAGGCTCTCTTAATATGCAGATCTTTGAAGCCAAATATTTCTTCTTCAAATATGCCCCCATATCTAATTCACCTTAGCAGTCATGAAAGCTCATCCCTAAGCTTGACATCATGCTGAACAGTTATCTTCTCCATTACTCATTAGATTTTTGCCTTCAGGAGAGTGGGCTAATATACATGAATTTGCAAAGGCATGCTATCCCCAACTTCTGATTCAGACTAAGGAGGTGTTACTTCTGTGTTCATTAAACCACTTTTTTTTTTTTTTATAAATTTTAATTAATGTACACATGGTCTTCTGCTTTGGAATCCAAATGCCAGAATATAAATTGTATCAAAATTTTGATTCAAGTGCTACTGGTAATGAAACACAAACAAAATCTAATGCCATAAGAAAAAAAAAAGTCTGACATTTTACCCTGAGGGGATCCAAGCAAAGCAAGACCTTAATAAGAGAACTCTGTATTCTTTCTACCTGAAGAATACAATTCTCCGCACACTTTGATGAATTAGTGAGAGTTTATGCATGGTGAAGGTATGGAGATGAGTTTGGAAACTGGATTAATAAATCCTCTGCAAAGGGAAAGCTCAGACATCCTGAAAGTTTTACCGTGTCAGTCAGGGAAGAAGCACAGCATCACACTGCACATATAATTCACACTCTTTTTGCTCAAACCCATATTGGCAGTTGCAGCAAATTTTTTCTAGAACTGGAAATTAGCAACTCAGTAGGCTTTGCTGGCAGGTATTATATGAGCTCTGAGATGATGCCACCTGAGGTTCTTCAGGGTCCTTTGTTCCCTTGAACAGAAATGCAAGTACCTTTTTTTCTTTTTTCTTTTTTTAAGGAATACTGGAAGCATGAGAGAAAGGATCAGTCCAAATGGGCACAGGAGATAATTCCAAAGCATTAGGAAATGCTTAACTTTTCAAGGTTTGCTTTTTGGGGGGGTAGGGGGTGGAGCAGGAGAAGAAAGGGGAAGAGGAATATTCTTACATTTCAAGCTGAAAAATTACTGATTCAATGGAATATCTAAATTTGGGGATTCTGAAGCATACTGTACAGACATATGTGCTGTCAGCTGCAAACTACTCCTACAGCACCAAGAGTTGAACGCAGCGCCATATGTTATGCCAAGATTACTGATTTTCATTAGATATGAAAGAAGATTTCCAATTTTAATCTTCATTTTCAATCATTATTTTATTTGGCAGTCTAAACACAATGATGACAGACAGTATCTTGATCTGATATCTGAGAACCTGCTGCAGGTACATTCCCTCTCACTTTCTCCCTTTTCCATTCAAGTTTGAAGGGGATAAAAAGAGAAACCTGAGACTAAGCAAGCCCTGAGGATTTTGCTAGGCAAGAACACCAAGCTCATCAAGCCCTATGCTTCCCTACAAGAAAGCTATGAGGGACAGCAGACTGTGACTTGTGGCCTTTAAAGAAAGAGGTCAGTCTTTTATAGTAAAGTTGGGACTGTGTTATCACAGATTATTTCCCATATAAAACAGGGCAATCCTATGAAGGAGCTGGCTTCCCTATCCCTTCTCACATTCTGACTCTGAGAAAGGAATGGGAAAACTTGTCAACATTCTTTGCCCTCCTTGTATCTCCCCAGGGATGGGTAAACAGGCAAAGAAGAACCTGTAAGAGAAGAGTGCAAAGTCCCAACTGCGTATCCATGCTGGCCGACTGAAGTAACACCCTGCGTGCCAGTCCCAGAAATCATTTAATCCGATCCTTGAACAAATGGCAGCAGATATGAAACAATGGTCGGAGGAGTTTACTCTGCTCCTGATGTAGCACAGTGAGATGCTGTCCTTGGTTGGAGCACTGTCAGAAGTTGCAACCCCACTTAATTTTCAGAGCCCAGGCTAATGTCACCAGTCATATTTCCTACTTTATTACTTAAGGGAGGCTGAGTTCCCTAAACTGTTAAGGAACAAAAAATATTACAGCAGGTGCAGCCTTCATAACAACTTATTTTGCTTCAGAAAGGGGCTTACAATGAAAAAAGCAAACACACAAGAGAGGAGTACCTAAGGCCACAGCAAAAGGGTCACCCTTCCGGAGTCATCTGCATAGGGACGAAGCAGCAACTGTGTATAAATAGAAGCAGTGCAAAGCAAAGCAAGTAACATACCACCAAGAAACAAATGTGAAACACAGCTGTAAAAAATGAACAAGATTTTTCCTGGGAGGTGGAAGGTGATGCTGATTTTCTGGTCGCTTTGAACTGTATAAGCAAAGAGGGATATCCTTGTCCAGGGATGGCTATAAAGGAACTTCATGAACACTACACCTTCTCCCACAGCAAAAATGCCAAGCTATCCTATCCATTACTTGTCCACAAGTACCTATTCTGTACTTGCATGAATCCTTGTGGATCTACTTCCACATCTTCTATGAGTGTCTCACTTTTTTTTTTTTCTAAGAGAAAGACCCCAAATTCTTTTAGCTTGCATTACACGTAGCAGCTCCTAGGTGCACAGAAAACAGCTGGGAATGTATGTAGCAGAGCAGCTGGCAGCGCAGGGCACAGAATGCCAAGGCAATGGTCATGGAGGCACCTGGTTTGATAAAAGCTATTCCCTACCCCTGCTTCAGTAACCATTCTGTCCTCCCCGTTTCCCACATCAAAATGTCTAAAGTAACCTCAAGCAACCAACCGCATCTAATTACATTTTGGTTTGTAACCAGACCAGATAATTCATGTAGTCTTCTAATGCTACCAGATTAATGGCTTTCACTTTCCCTTCTCTTCACGCTTTGAGGTGAATAGTTTCTGCAGCTGGATGATCTATCTGCCTAGTATAATTTTTCCTTCACTTAGCAGAAGATTTAATACATTCTCCATCTACAATTTCTTACAAAATGTTCTTTCAATTTACATAAAATAGTCTGCATTTCAGAATGTCAATAACAGCAGCAAAAGAGGACATTTTCCTCATGGAAATTACTCACATAACACCTGCAAGTAACAGTAGAGGCAACAGAACATATATATCTATGGACTTCTTAGTTCTTTATTTTCGTTCCAGCTCAGGGTGCCTCAAGTAATAATACCGTGACAGAGCAGGACCAGGTTATGAAACATAATTGTACATCCCAGCCTACCTTTCGAATCAAGTCACTTTGTGATATGGTTGGGGCATTAACTCTAACTTGGGGTCACTATCAGGGTCCTGTTTATAGTATAGCCAGGGTACTGTTAGCCAACAAACAATAGCTGGCAGTGCAAGGTCAAATACCACGAGCACTGGGCTGTGAAGAGTCATTTATTCCATTTGCTTAACATCACGCTGAGCTTCTGGTACCTACTGGAAAGCGGCATCCCCTTTTCAGTACAGCTTGTGCTAGCTCTACCACTGTGCAACTTAATTAGAGAGTAATTTTGCATGAAATAGCTCTTGTGGCTTAGGCAGGGCTGGAGCACAGACAGGTAGGTCAGTTGCTGCTGTGGCACCTGGAAAACCAGTGATGACACAGGCACCATCAACTCAACACTGCTGGGGCAGCACCATGCCTGGTGGGAGTTGAATTATTCCGCGCTCTTATTTTACTTGTTATCAAGCAAAGCAAGGCAAGTATTTCTATTCAGCATGTCTCTGGCTGTTAGATTATTAAGGTGTCTGCACACACTCGACGTCTCAGATAGATGTCATTTCTAAGAAAGATGCCATTTTACACACAAGTACATGTATGTACATACACAGGCAAAATGCAACCCAAGATACATGTGGCCAACACGCTAAAGCTCCTCCTGCTTTCTCAGTGCAGTGAGAAAACTCAAGTGTTTTCTCAAAGCCTGACCAGCCCAGAGCAAAGAGCCAGGAGACACTTTGTGGTTTTAAAACTCATAGTCTAGCTGGACTATTTTTTGGGTTCTCCATGGCAAGGTTGTGTGAGGAGACAAAGAGCTTTTTCAGTGGCCTGGAAACACTGTATGGAGCCTTTGCGGTCCATACAGTCTAAATCAAATGCAGGCCGCTTTGGTGGTGGTGACTAAAAGGCATTACTTTGCAACAGCTCGTCAGTAGCCTGTGTGAAATGGGTTGGCGGCCACAGTCTACCTGCAAGCCTGAGGGACAGCTGCACCATGAAATCCATGCTGATTGCAAGGGAGATGCCACAAACTGAATGAGCAAAGGAATAAAACAAACCTACAAGCAGTTTCTTCAGGTCAGAACTAAGGCATCCCAGCAAGGAATTACACCGCCACTTCCCTGGTCTACTGCGAAAGAAAGTCTCCTTTTCTAGGTGTATGTTTTTGAACAACCACTCTGATTTGGGGTTTTTGTGTGTTTTAAATACAGGACATGCTATATGCTACTTCCTGATTTCTTCCAGGCATAAAAGCAGTCTAGTGGGATCAGGTGCCATAATTTTAAGTATATTAAAATCTCCTGAGAAGAACATGACTGGAATATTCATTTTAAGTAACAATTATATTTACATTTTCTAGCAGAGGTGACTAGGAGCAGACAACAAAAGCATTCCTGATTTTCTCAATAGTGTCTGTTGAGTCACACATGGAGGGGAAAGGCTGTCAGATGTGTTTATAAGTAAACTATCACTGTCATATCCCCTGTGAGAAAGACTAAGAGTATGATAATAATAGTAATAATAATAATAATAATAATAACAACAAAAAAGTAGATGGGCTGACCCATAGGGTTTTATGCCAGGCTATAGTCATAGAGGCTTGAGCTCTGAAGGGTCTGGTGAATGATATATTAAATATTTGTACAGTACAGATGTGATCATTTGGTTTCTATACTGAAGCAGCGAGTGCTTTGATTTTAGCAGCTGGAGACAAATCGCTAAACACACTAACACCTACAGTATCTTTGCAGCAAGATCTTCAAAGGACTCCAGCAGCTTAGGTCTGGCTTTTCTCTGCTTAACTTAAATCCAGCATTTTTTTTAATCAGCCTCTGCTTTTCTGCATGGTTTCCCAGCACAACAGTTAAAGACAGACTGAAAGACGCTTTTCAAACAGGCTGACCTACATGCAGAATACAGGTTACATCTCTAGATAGTGCTCCTTGGTTAAGCTTTTGACCGCTTTAGGAAGAACAGAGACTTATCCCAAAATTTCAATAATCCCTCCAAACTAGAGCACTATGTTGAATAAATCCAAAGATGAATCTACTCTCTTCCCACCACTGCATTTCCCTCATTTCCTATTGACAGTCTCAGGTTATGGTTATCCAGTCAAAAGGCCTCTGCTCCCTACACAACTGAAGCTTTTCATCAAAAACTGGGATATTGCCCTACCAGCCACCTCATTTTCACAGACTGTGTTTACTCTGTAGCATCAGATGTATGACACCCACAATTCCTCATTCCTATTTTTAATCATTTTTACTGCCACTTCAAGGTAAAGCAGTAATCCAGGAGGAAACACTTAGACTGTCAGAAGAACAACAGACGTTACGCTTATACCTGGTGTGTTCTGTGTAACGCTTTGCAAAAAGTCAAAATTCATGTCAACACCTTGTTCTGTGGCTTCTCAATTATCGCCGCAATCTGCTGGTGTTCTTGACTAATTGCTTTTCAATTAAAGTACGTGACTATTGCTTAACTTTCTCCCTTGACTTTGAGTTCCAAGGTGATAGTTCCTCTTTTGGGTCAAGCAAGAGCAGCCTCAGGACTGCCCTGACTTGGTCTGTACGTAGTCATGTATGATCACCCTCCATCTGGAACTCGTTTTACAAAGGTCTGCTTTGCTCCTGCAGGGAGGAAATCAGCATAAATACCTTAAAAACATGCACTAACTGGGACTTGGCATAGCAAAACTGTGTTTTCTGTAGGAATGTTTGAACTGAGTGATTGAAATCAAAGATTGGCTGCTTCTCTGCACTGTCCCACTGGCACAGGGGTCAGCACGTATTTATAAACTGATCCTTTAATATATAATATTTATACCAGTATTTGTTAGCAGGAGGGAGGAAGGCAAAAAAGAGAGAGAGGGGAGACCATAAGTCTCTGGAAATAGTTGTCTCCTTGCCATACATGATGCGTTTAAGTACCACCATTTCTGTTCCCATAGAAAAATTCCTCTCCGATTTGTCTTCCTGAGTAACCATTACTTCTTCTCAAGAGTTCAAAAATATTCTGCTGCTGCAAAAAGTAAAATACAAGCATATTAAGTGATTCCTTCCTCAGGGTCTGTGGTATTCTGCAGCTACTATTCAAATCACAAGCTCTCTATATCTTGTTTAGTAACAACCGTACACCAACCAATAATAAATGTCATTGTACCCTCTTCAGACTTGCTCCGGATGCTAAGGAAAGAGAAGCTGGCAGCCAGCAGCACTGCTTTCATTCAGGCAGGGTCAAGTTCCCTGGGGTTCCCTTCTCTGACTCGCTGCTTCTTCCATCTTCTGCTCGTATACGCAGCCCTTTTTCTGTCCTACACAGGATGACTCTGTGCTACTATCTTACAAGAGTATAATCATGAGTTATAAAAAAAAAACCAAACAGCATTTATTAAATGAACAAAGTTCATTTCCTTAAACAGTGTGTTCCTTATTCTGCAGTCTGCTGTGTTTATTCACTTGTTCATTGATGCATATTTTATTACTTCGGAACAGGCTTCCTAGTCATTGTTTCAGACTAAGCTCCAGGCCAGTAGAACATTTATGCAAGTGCAGGACAGAATTTTAGGAGTGTGGATAATCCTACCGAGACAACTGAAACAGAATCAGCTGCACTAGCAACATCTGCCCCCAGCACAGAGTAAGAATGAAATAGGAAAAAGTTCATTCTCTACCCTCAAACATTCACGGAATCTGGGCTGTTTTTGCAGTACTTAACAATCACACTTTTCCCCAGGAAAGGAGGTTGCGCATTAATTGCCAGAAACTGTATGCCTAAAAATAAAAGGCACAAAAAAGGAGTCTTACGATACTGATGGAGTGAGAAGAATCTCAGAGTTTTGAGCTAGATTCTTGACGGCAATAGAGAGTGTACTAAGAATAGCAAACGAGTAGGAGTAGTCAAGGCTGAAAAGTTTCTGAAGTGCTCTGATTGCCAATTTTGTTATAGCAGCTTTTATTCAGGCTACCTGTTACGTGAGAAGGTTAAATATTTAGTGGAGTTTCAGTGCCTGTCTTCCTAGTTGGGCAATGTCTATTTTTGGTTTGCACATTGTTCAGTGGAATAGCCAAAACATCAGCAAGAGCAGTAGTTGTCTTAGATTTGTCACCAGAGAATTGCTCTGGGTGTAGCAACTAAGTTAACAAAAGGACATGTTAGAGACGAGGCCAAAAGACACCTGGGAAGTGTCTCTCTCCCCATGCATAGCAATGCATAGTTATAGAGGTGCATAACAGAAATATTAAAAAACCAAACAAACCCCCCCAAAACTCAATCTTCACTAGGCAGGTGAAAAAAGGATGGTTGGGAAGAGTCAAAACCTATCCTGGCTCAGCTCAACCTGATTCTCTTTTCTCCAGAAGAATATACGTATTATTCCAGAAACTGAATGAGCATAGTCAGCCAAATCTGTAGCATGAGAAAGCCATCAATAAACTTGCTCATGAAACTCTGGAGTGAGCAAATCTCATAATTGGCCCTAAGAGTTTATGTTGGCCAGAAAGAATTACATCAGAGTTTCGTACTCTTGGCATTTTTAAAGACAAGCCAAAGCTAACGCTGGGACTCTCACAATACCTAAAGTCTAGTGCCTCAACCTCTTTTGAGAAGGCACATTTTTACCTGACCTGTCCATAAGACTTGGGTTTGGATGTATTGAAGAGAGCTGGGATTCCATGGTGACAGGAAGTTTGGGTGGAAAACAAACGGACTTGATACAAAGACCACTGCAATTGCATAAGTAAGAATACTAAGGAATCGCTTGTTCTTTGTAAGAAGCGGGCATTTTTATGTACAAGGACTGCAAAAATATGCTTGCCAGGGCAGTTTGCACAGCTGTATTCAGACTGTGGTCTTCAATAGCTCTTAGGTCAGTGGGAGTAGTCACTTGATAGTCAATAACATTAGAAAAGTCGTAAAATTGTTTTATTTTAAAAGTAGTACCCTAGCTCTAAACACCAGCAGTTTTCCATCTGGAATAGACATCTTCCTCTTACGTCCTTTTCTGCAGCTGAAATTTGCACTTGAAACTAAAGATGTTATAATATTATGGATACTATTTGAAGACCTTTGAGAAGATTCATCACATTAGGGCTGTCACACACCAACATCCGTCCTCCCTGAAGGCAAGCGAGTGCATTTTCTACATTATCCTGTTTCACACAATCCAGGAATAAAGAGTCACGTTGAGGAACCCAGACCCTGCCTGCCATACAGCTGACTGCTGAACAAAGACTGTTCACCTCTTCAGAGATTTCCACAGAATACAGGAAAGGTAATTTTGTGAGGATTATTATTTTAGATTGGCAGCATCAAGAAAGGCTGGAAAAGGCAGGCATTTTGCTTTCTTTTCATTTTGTCTGGGTCACTAGTTTACAGCTTTACACAGCCCTCCGTTCATTCACCAGTCCAAATTACCTTCTGGTACTCTATTGAAAATGCCCAATCACAAGGGTTGGTCTTTTTCCCTTTCATGCCCTCATCTTTCCTTTATTTAAACAACTGATTTCCCTGTGCACAAGAAACAACATATAGCAAGAACTCAATAGGCCAGCAGGTTTTCCAGCAGTACTTTTGCTCTGAGATGTTGTTACTTGGAAACACGATGGTATCACTGGTATCACTAAGACCTTCTGCTCCCAAAACATAAAGCGACCTTTGGGTGCAGGAACCATGACGCTCCGCTGAGCAGCTCCATTTCATGCCAGGTATAACCTGGCCTCCAGGCTAGTTCTCAAATATATTCATTAAAGTCTTCATTGTAGCAAGGCTGGTACCTGGACCTGTGTTTAAGAGAGTTAAATCATTTATATAAACAACTGAGCAAAATCAGAAATACTGTGTTAAACATCACTCTCCTTACTCTTATCCTTACTGACAGCATTACATGAGAAGATTTAGTAACATATTCCTACATTATGTTCCAAGGCTGTGAAACTGTACAACTGGCAAAAGTCTTATTGTTCCCAGTGCATCCCAATGTAATCTTAAATTTCACTTCATCTTAGCGCTAATATTTAGTAAGCTCTTTTCTTGTCACCGAGAGACTTGCAGAACTGCTGCTGTAGGAGCCCATCATTTAACATTCCTCACAGAATTCAGAGCAACAACTTGAGTCATCCCCATTCTGGTGACTCACTCCTGCCACTTGATATACATTTCTTTAATTTCAAGTCACACAGAATCATCTGAGTGACAGCCAGAAGCCTCCCTATGATTTTCTGGCTTCTGCATCATTACATCTTTCTTCTTAGCACTTCTTAGTGCTCACACATCTTCACTATGAGAAAAATGTAATTAAAGAAAGTAATTTTGATTAACATCACAATAAAAATGAAGATCCTCTATATTCATACAGAAAAACAGGCCTTTCTACCCGATGGTATCAAAGCACTGCATAAATGCTCATGAAAAGTTCTCATTGTTATCATAAAGGAGCTAAAGCTGATGCTTGAGATCAGTTTTCAGAGACCAACAACAACCTAAGCCCTGCAGGGGCACTTTAAAATATTGCAGAGGAGCACTGTAAGCTCTCCAGTTACGACAAGTCCTACTGCCTCCTTGTTTGATATCTTCAGGGGAAAACAGGGAAAGAAGTAAGTATGTGGAACTGACATCTAAGCTCCTTTACTTCCACATCAGGGAGAGGGTAGCCCCTTCCCCACTTCCAGCATGTACCAAAGGTTTGTCTTTGGTGATACCATGTCTTTTCTCCTATCTAAAGATAAGCAAATTAAGTACTGACGGCAGAGAGGTTCTTGAATCAGCAGAGGCTGAAAGATGCATTAAAGTAGCTGGGGGGTGGAGCCAGACATCCTTCTGCCTCCATCCACCCCTGTGCGAGGAGGGCACGAGCACAAGCCATGGCAGTTCTTACACATGCCCGGTGTAATGGCAGGAGCTGGTGCTCAGATCATCCCAGATGGCTGGCTTGATGAGGTGGTTGCCCAGAAACAAGCAGTGCATGAACTGGGCAGAGGGGCAGCTGTGCACATTTAGGAGATGCATGTGCTTTTAGTACCCTGGAACCTACTTCCATGCATCTTTGTGGTCACTGGCCAATATTCATGCACTTGACAACGCCACATATGCTCTATTATATCTCCAGTTTATTCCTTGCTGTATTCTAGCACAGAGGTTTATAGCCTAGTGTTGGTTTCCCTCTGAGGATGATTTTGGCTCCTGGTACAGGACTCCTGGAAATGGACATTTTGCTCTGTCAACACACCAAGAGGTGATAAGGGAAACTGTACATGAGCAGATGAGGATTGTCTGCATATGGGGTTCTAGAAGATGGCAGGAGTTACATTTAAGGACAAGGGAAACATGATGGACTGGGATCCCTCATGTTTGCAAGAGGACAAGATAGCTATGAGGGAATGTTGCACGCCTGAATCAGTACTGATGTGGCAGCGATCTGCCCCCCATGCATTAACACAGCACTCAAACCAAAGACCTTGAGTTTCAGCACACAGATTGTGAAGATAAGAGACCATATCCAGACACTGCTGTGTCCAGTTCTAGGGTTCCCAAGTTCTGGGCTCCTAAAGACAGATGTGGAAGTACTGGAGTGAGACCAGCAAAAAAAAAGGGCTTTGAGCATCTTTAATTTGAACAGAGGTTGAGATAGGTGGGATCATTCAGCCTGGAGAAGAGAAAGCTTGGGGGAATCTCATCAATGGAGCCAAGCTCTTCTCAGCAGTATTCAGCGAACAGGCAAAAGGGAATGTGAACAAACTGAAATAAATATATTCCACATAAACATAAGAAAAAACTCTTTTACAGTGAGAGCAGTCAAACACTGGACCAAGGTGCCCACAGAGGTTAGGGAGTCTCCATCCACAGAGATACTCAAAATCTAACTGGACAGAGCCTTGAGCAACCTGCTGTAGTTGAGCCTCCTTCGAACAAGGCTAGATGATCTCTAGGGGACCCTTCGCACCTCAACTATTCACACTGTAAGTGTGAATAACTTATTTAGTGCACAGAAGTAGATCATTGGCCCCTGCATAGCAATGCCTGGGGAACATGTCATACAAGCGCATCACACAGTCTTCAGAAGTGGTACTTATCTGTCAAAGATATCAGTAACCACTGTCAGCTCCTCAGCAGGAATCTTACAGCTCCCAACAAATAGCCAATGTCACTACCCAGTTGGGCAGAAATCATAATTTGCATCTTTTACAATGTCACAGCTTGATGCAGGGTTTCTCAAATCCCAAAACCAAACACACAAATATTTAAATGAAACATTGAGGAATCGTTCGGTTTTGGTCATTAGCTGGCACTGCAGACTGTATTTGAATGCTATTGGACATATTTTGTGACATATTTCAAAACAGGATGGCAAGATGAGACTTTCAGTACATGGAGGATGTGTCTGCCTTTGGTCCTGTGGTCTTTCTCCTAGGCAAAAATGAACAATCACTGATTTCAATGGACAGTTTATCCTTTCCAGGGATTTTCCCTTAGCTTAAGATTGCCATAAGACACCGCTAACCCTAAGTCCTTCCTTTCTCTTGCTGCTCAGCTCTAAATAGTGATGGTGATGTTTGCGGACTGGCGAGCTAATGGTTCCTATTTCTTTAGTTATTAACCCTATTACCCAGTGAGAACTTCCAAAAGTTTACCATAATCCTCTTAAGGTTATTTTCACTATTGTGTTAAAAGAGAAATGTAATAAAGTGCAACATGGGCAATGGTGCAAGGCGAACACTTGCATGTACAAGCAATGAAAAACATACTATCAGACATTTGCCTGGTTTTATGACCTAAAAACAGACGTGGAGGGAGATTATCACTTTGAAATGTTGGCAAGCCTGGGTCAGAACATATGTGTGTGCACGTGTAAGGAGGAGGAGAAATGCCCAGAAGAAAAAGCAAGATGTGAGGAAGGAGGAGAGAAGGATAGTTTATAGCCTCAGTTTTCAAACTGGCAATTCCCATGTTATTAGCAGAGCACTAATTAATTCACAGGACTACTTCAATGGCTCTAAAACTCCAGAATACTGCCTCATGGCGCGTGTAGCCTGAGGCTATTACTCCCAACACCGGCAATATCTTGGCAAACTGAGTTTAGAGACCTCTGCCAATGGCGAAGGGACTGGATGTTTTTTATCTTTTTCTTTCTTGCCCTCAACAGAAAGGAGGGAGCAATACACAACGTTGTAGGAGGCCCCTCTGCACATACAAGCACAAGGCTTTGCTGTTCTGCTCACTTTCCACACCATGATAGCCACTAAAGACCCACAGCATCTTTTAACTACTGAAGCTTTACCACAAGTTAAATTCTCCATGCCAAGTCACCTGGGAAGACAGAATAGCAAACACCTTTTATCTTCAATTTCCTGAAGCTTGGAAAAAAAAAAAAAAGAAAAAGAAAAAAAGCTGAGTAATATCTGGCTTGCTAATAATTATTCAAAATGTTTTAGGAAAGTTTATATTAAGCTGTTTTCTACAGGTTTTCAACTTAAATCACTTTGCAGGGCAGAGAATGTACACAGAGACCAGAACAACATTAAAGTTTGCTCAGGCACGCGACCTGCCGTCAGGAGGCACATTGTCCAGCTGGGGCAGAAGAACAATGCCCACAGAGGCAGTTTTTAAAAGCACTGGGAGCACACGTCCCACCTTACTCTGGCACTGAAGAGGAGCTAGGTTGATCAATTGCTCCTATTCCGGACAGCACGTCTGCAGCACATTTTCTAAACAGTATCAAATCACCTTTGCCAATTATACGAGTCCAAATGCATATGAATAAAAATCTGATTTACCTACACTGCAGACTACTTATATAAAACCTCAATTTAAAATGTCTTTTAAAATCCTCTAACCGTACAACTCTGACATACCGAGGAACAGTTCCTATTACACCTTCTTTCTGAGGATTTTCTAAAGCACTAGTCATTGACCTATTCGACACTACTGAAGTCAACAGAAGTTTTGTACGGCAGACTCATGCCTACCATTGAAAATCATGAATTTGAAAACCCATCCTTTAAGTAATATAAAGAAAGTAATGGTATACATTCAGCAGCACATTGCTACAATAAAGAATACCCAGAAGCCAAAGTTATGGTTGGATGAATACTGTAAAACATACGGAAGCGACAGTCTAGCAAGCAAATTAAATGATGAATGCCTTAAGAGCTGATTATCAGGATTTCCATTACAGGCTTATTGTTTTAACTTGCACTTGCACAGGAGAAATTGTTATGATGGCTGAAATCTTGCTGCTCAAATCCTTAACCAAGTTGTTTTTACAAGCCAGAACACCCACAATTAACTGAAGGACTGCTGCAAGAGCACTCCTTGGGTCTCAGTTCACTGAAATACTTAATTACAGACAAGCTTTTAAGCTCACATTTAAGACTTATGTTGCTTTAACTAGGGCAGATAGAGTCAATGGTTAAAAAGCAGCAAAATTCTCTAAGTGAGAATATGGCTGTACTGGTACAAAAGCTGCAAGTACAGCTTGTTTCAGTTTTGGGAACCAATGTTTTTACAGCACTAACAGTGTCCAACAATATGATTCATACTTTTACATATGTTTTGTCAAACAAATGTACACAAAGAAAGGAAAACATACACCTTTATCCAATGCAATGCTGCTAGTAGCACTTCTGAAGTATCAAAGGGCTCAAAGCTCTTCAACCAGGCAGAGAATGCACAGGTCCACCCTCAGATAAGCTACATGAGCAGAGTTGAACACAATGATCTCTTTGAAGCTCTTCCTAGTCCTGCTTAATGATTCTTTGTTGATGTGCACAAGCATGCACTTTGTTGATGCTGACAACTCTTTGAAAGAAGGTGTCAGAGCAGCCATCCTCATATTAATCCTCCTTCCTGGACGGTAGGAAGTGAGAGTGTGTGAGACTATTTGCATTCTTCCCTCACCTGTTGAACAATAAGCAACTCATCATAACCAAGAAATCCCAAAGAAGCAAGGGAAGAAGGCAATAACCTATTCTAGGAAATTAAGAGATATTATGTCATTCTTCAAGAAAGTACATTAAGTAAGCAATGAGAGAGTTAACTGTCCCTCTTCTGCTTCCACACTACAGCAACTGCTTACTGTGTCCTTGACTCAACTGTGAAGTTTAAGCACAGGTTAAACCAAACAAAAGGCCTTCAATTAAGTTTGACATTTTTTTTACAGAGTACAAGATGGAGACTTATTGAGTAAAACCCACAACATATAGCAAGTATTTGAAACCAGTACCATTTCTGCTATCAGACATAAGACATAGATCAGCAATAATCAACAAAGGCTACATTTAGTAGCGCAAGTTACGCAGCATGGCTCTGTGGTTTACCATTGTCACCAGAAATCTTTTCATCTACTGCACTATATTACTACACATAAAATTAGTTAAAGGCATGACTTTTATCTAAGTCTGTCTTCTTAATGTACCAGTTTTACTTTAAACCTGCATGACTCAGTTGAGTGTATTCAAATTGCATCCTTTTGGCATAATTCTCTTGAAAACAATACTATTGCGTAAAGGATACATTTGGCTACTACTGCCCAATTGTCATGAGGTAAAACACAGCAAGGAAAAAAAAGTCAGTGATATTGCGACACATTCAAATTAGCCCACATGCCTAATACAGCTCCTACATCCAATTTTGCCAGACAAAGAGAAGGTTTTGCATATGACCTAGTTAAATTAGAGCAATAAATATTTCTAAATACTTCTAGTGCCACGAATAGCTTATGGAGGAAGCAGATAATTTTCTGTCCTTCCTATATATCCTGGGCCTCATTCTGCCATTTGTTGCACCACTGTAAAAGTGTATTATGTTCAACCAACTTAGTTTTAATCATTCTATACTACCACCCTACCCCAAAAGACAGAATCCTGTCTCTTTTTCTTCCTGTAGGAAGGTACGTTAACAACACATGACTAACGCTGTGAAGAGAGAATTGGACAGTTCTGCTTCTCCCTGCTGCCCTTGCTGTGGCTTTAGGTGTGGTTCCACAGTAAGGCAATCCAATTTAAATCCAAACTGATACAGGATTTTCCCTTCTTGGCTGTAAAGGCCGGTGCCCTTGCTAGAGCTGGCCACTGTAGCTGTGTGGAGAGCTGGTCCAGACAGCTGATCTGGCCAAAACCTTTTTTTGTGGGCGCCTGTTCTTTTACTAGATGGTCTTCTGGAGAAGCACTAGTTCCAGATGAAGTGAGGAAATGGCTAAGGATGGAACAGATAACAGCAGTTCGTACACACATTATCCCAAACTGCCATGAAACTATTTGCTTATACGTAAGAGTAACTCCCTGCATAAGGTTTTCATGTGTGAAACAATTAAATGGTGTTGGACCACAGAAGACAGTCATGTTTCTAAAATCTTCTTTCCACAATCTGCAAGGCTCCATAGCCATCGCCTTCTCTCAAATAATTGCCTTTATCAGGTACAAGCTTTCGGTCAGAGTACATCTTAAACCACAAACAGCTTCCATTTTCAGTTAATGAGCCCTCTAAGTTAAAGACTTTTCATTACAGCCTCATCCTATTTTGGCTGTTCTGCTTTTTCCCCCATGTAATAACGGAGGACTTATGGTTCTAAAATGTTCATAAACTTTAATCAAGCTGTGAAAGAGCAAAGTATTATTTTCCCAGATTTAAAAGCAATATGGGAAACCAACTTCAGAGAAGTTAATTTTCTGAAAGTATAGAGTAATCATTTATAAAGCTAGCCAACTTTGAGCATTCTGAGTCTGCTAAAAATACAGACATCTCACACCCGGTAATGGAGCACAGCAAAGTACTTGTGCAACACCATAATGAAAAAAGACACGGCAAGCGTAGCCACTTCCATCACCAAGAAACTTTCAAAATATCTGGAAGTCAGACAGTCCACAGCGGGAGAAGAGATCAAGTCTAGAAACTGATAACATTGGACTTCAAAGCATGTGGTTTTGATGAATCCAGAAATGCTCAAGGCCTGCAAAACACAAGCTGACTGAAGAGATTTAACAGCTTTAACTGTCTGAGCAAACTTCTTTGATTACACATTTCCAAAGCACAAAATCCCTGCCACTTCAAAAGAACATTAAGGAGTTCCTCTGCACAAAGACTGGGATTCTGCAGGAAGAAATCCAATGAACCACTTGGGAAACAATGACCTCTCTGCTGACCGTGGAGGCAGCCTCAGCCTCCATTATCGAATCTTTCCTTAGACATCAGGAACACTACGTTTATCTATTTAAAAAAGAATTTGTATCTAGATTTGTGTTTATAGTGCTGGCAGCTGTAGGAGAAATGCATACACCGAGAAAAGCGTCTTAAAGAAGATGCTGGGGTAAATCAATAGCTGGGGATATTTTCCCCCTTCTAGAACCACCTTCATGACAGATACCACAGAAATGCACATAGTACTAGATTTAAATTTTTGTGAATAAAAATTGTAAAAAAAAACCCACCAAAACATGAGCAGTTTATGAATCAGTTCAAATCTCCTGCCAATAGCATGCCTGCCCATCCTATTAAGTCTTGTTCAAGGGTTGCTTCTCTGTCTTATGCTTGGAAACGTACTGAAATTACAGCTGTGTGCTGCATTTGCTTACAAATGCAAACCAGCTTCCTTGGTTTAGTCAGAAAAGAAAATCTTGATTTTAAAAAAAACCAAACAACCTAGTTACATTAAAATTTTCAGCACAGCATATGAAATACTTCTAAAATGTAATGTTTTAGGAAGAAAGGAACAGATTTAAGTGTATTCTCTCAGGCAAGAGGGAACCCATCTGATAGGAAGAGACTCAAGTATAAATAAAGCACAACTGATCTGTAGCAACTGTAAGCTCTAGTCAGCATTTGAGTGCTTTTTACTTGAGCTTCCACATAGAAAGAATTTGAATCGAAAAGGTGGTGAGTTTTTGGTGGGGATTTTTTTTGTAGGGGTGGGCTTTTTTTGTTTTATGCGTTGGTTGGTTGGTTGGTTTGGAGATTTCCAGTAACGAAACAAGGAAGCCTCTAGGAAATTTGACAAGTTGTTTAACTGAAAAGAGATAAAACATGCAGCTCCGTTCATCACTACCCAGAAACTGGAGAAGCTACAAAGGACAATGGGAAAAGAACAGCAAAGTCACTCAAAAAAGCATAGAAATTCTTCTCAAGTTCCAGTGAGAACTGAGGCAATGAGAGTAAACATGATACAGATGGCCTATGTGAAAAAACTCTGAAATATATCTTAAAAAAGGACAATAAATTCACACTCATCTATGGTCAGGAAACAGCATCACAACTGACAATCACCGTAGGTTAACTAGACCTAGATGCAGTGCCATCGGTGACTTAGATGGCATCGTACAGTTCTGGCAGGAGGGACACAGGATACCTAAGGAACATTTACTTTATCATCTCCTTTCCCTCTCTCAACCTGTAGGCTCCTTTAGGATTACCTACAGACTGAATTACCTTTAAAACTGAATTCTAAAAACCACATGAACGGGGAAAAGAGAGGGATGCATAGAAGCCAGCTGTATTCTGCAAACCTTTATATTAAGGAAAAATAAAGGGAGGGATTCAAAGATATCTTTGGAGGTCCAACAAGCATTAAAAAATAAAGAAATATATCTAAGGCATTCAACACTCATTTCACAAGAGATGCATCTGTTTTTTCTTTAGATGACTGGTTCATAAAATAGCCACGTAAGGACATCACATCATTTTTTAAATGACTGCAGGCAAATTGATGTTTTGCCACAAGGAAAGGTTTGTCAGAAAATACTCAGGTTGATATTTTCAGAGCTTACTGTCAGTGCACATTATAAGCAAAACACATTACCACAAACGTTCAATTACACTAAATATATGACTAATTTCTTATTTGACTGAATGGCCACAAACAACACCTAAGTTGTTTGCATTTAGTAACTTAGAAAAGTATTTATTTTATAAAAAGAGGATTTGTAAAGGGAAGTAGGTTTGCCCTTCAGATCTGTATAATAGTTCTCCAAAAATGATGCTTTCTTCCACTGAAGATGCATCAAGGTCTGATTAATTCTACACAATCAAAATGATGAAATAGAGGGCACCTGGCTTTAGGACTGATTTCCAGAATCTGGCCCTCAGAAAGAAAAATAATTTCCTGAAAGTTCACGTCCTTATTACACAAACCCCACAATAACAAAAAGGGAGGAAAACCCCTCCACACTCCACCCAGGTCACTCAAGCTCCCGCCAGGATGCAAGGCTGAAACATTGCAGTGAGCTGCAAATGAACCTCACAAGGCTCTTCAACCTTCTGTAGAAACCATGAACAGCTGGAGCAATGTTTCAACAACTCCATCCCTCTTAAAAACTATAATTAAGGCTAGAAAAAGTATTTCAAGATTAGGGTGTCAGATTAGGGGGTGAGAATGCATGAACGAGGGCATGTCTTTTTGACATACTCAACATACACTTGTCCAGCAAAACAGCAGATTACATCCCAGTTTCAAGAGATTATTTCCGGCTTTCTTTTGTCTGGTTGAATAATACTTTCCCATGGCAATGGAGTGGAACCCAACATTAGCCATTTTACAAAGCAGCATCAAAAGAAAAGCATAAAATTAATAAAGTACAGGGATGGTTGGGTAACACTTTACTAGGCAGTAAAGACACACAGGAAACAGCACAATATCTTTATTTTAGTTGAACCGTATACCACCAAAACCAAAAGAAACCCCAAAAGCCAACAACCCCTTTCATACCAATGCATACAGCACACCCTTAACCCTTTGAGGGTTTTTTCATCTGCTCCTTAGGGCAAATGGTCATATTTCATTCACAAGGCTGCTGAAATGTAGATAAAGGTAGCACTCTTAATTGGCAACCCACCCTACTGGCCTGAGAGATGGTGAACTGTGACTGATTTGAACCTCCAGTTTTCACTCCTGACTTCAGGTTATCCTTGATCAAATCATCAAAACCTAAATCTATGTATGCACGTTGGGGCTGTCCTAGAAGTTCACCAATCTCTGTGGTAAGAATCAACATGTTGTTCCAACTCCATTGTTACACTGACCTCTTCCAGCAGAACAGCACCTGAATGGCTGTGATTGGGGTGTTCACCGCTTCAACTTTCATGCCTTAGCCTCCAGACAAAGGAGCTGGAAGGTGGCAGAGCAACACGAAACTACATATGCACTAGCTGAGAACTAGCAAGTAGGAAGAACAGCACAGGGCTGACCAGGGATTAGTATTCAAATGCAATACAGAGAATTTAAATGATGTTCATAAATATCACTTACTGGATTTTCAGTCACTCTGCTTGCCGAGAGGAAAAACAACTCCCTAGAGACTACTTAAGAACTACACTTAGAAGAAAGCCAGAGCAGGATCCTCCTGCAAAGTCTGTGGGGCTCAGAAGGGCCACCAGTATGCATTGGACAGTATTTACATCACGCTGCAAAATGTATGACCTTGATCATCTTTACACCTCAAGTACTACTGATGCATTGCTATTCCCCATTCTGGACGACTCACTAAAACCCCAACCAGATCTATCAACCATCTCACCCATTAACAAATCTTACCTACAGTCCAACAAGGCGGAGGGTGAAGAAAAGTAGATTATTTTAACAAGAGGGCTTACATTATTTACATCTCCTTCTCACTGGGTTTACAGTAACTTAGCTCATAGGCATTCTTTTTCATTGACATAGATCTACACAAGAAAGGAAACATTGGAGCTTTTCAAACAGACAAATATCGAGAGACAAATATTCTTCAGCCTTCAAGGGATGGCTCCACACTGGCAGCAGCACAGAATGGCATCACAGCAGGGAAGCCCTGAAGGGCAAATTTCTTCCCTGACACAAGCAGAGCACGGCTGGCACTGAGACATGTTAAGTGACCTTAACGCTCGTTGGGCTAGACATCTACCCTGGCTGCACACACACCCCAGCAGGAGGACAACTGCTCAGCGGGGTCCAGACTGACCGCAGGGGGGAAACAGGTCTTCCCATCCCGCGAAGCAGAGAGACCCAACAGTGGCCTTCTGCTCTGGGAGGCAGGTTGCTAAGTGCCTTTCCTTCCCACCTTCACTAAACCAGGACAGCAGGCCATCAGGGTTGAGTTTCAAGGTGGAGTTCAGTTCTGCAGGCCATTCTCATCTGTGTAGTCCCACTGAAATAAACAGGGCAGCTCACGCAAGTAGCTGCTACTCTGAACCTGTCACCTTTGGACTCAGCATAAAGCTTCAAACTCTGAGAATTAACAGTTTTGTGACAATTCATGTAACAAACCAGTCTGTGCAGCAGCGATACAAAAATCCTCCCCAAAAGCTTTTTTTTCTTTTTTTATTTTTTTTAATGTTCATGTTGCAGTACACCAAGGTAACTGTAAATTACAAATCTGATAACAACATGATTTTTTTTTCTTCTTTTTGTTGCTGCATTGGGTCTTTAGAAGCTAAGTTGTTCTATGAACACCACAGCAGGAGCACAATAAAACTTTAAAAGGTAGACAAAAAGAAACAAAGATTTTTTTTGTAATTTATTAATTAGTAATAATTACTTCAGTTTAGAACCTGTCATACTTCTTTAGATGGAATATCACCTTACCCCTTCATATCTCACCACTAAATCTAGTCTCTGCGCCTGTGAAAAAGGAGTTGCTGATAGGAAGGGCAAAGCTTGGCCTTCCGGTTTTACCTTCATCTTTTTCCAGAGTGCAGAGTATTTGTGACATTTGGCTTTTTGATTTCTTGGCATTTAAGACTCTAGTACTAGAATCCCTGCTACTCCATTAACTGCCAAATAATGCATCATCTGACAACCATTATTTTTTCAAAGGAAACCTGCTAGAATCCTGACCTCCACTATTTTATTTTATTTTTTTATAATAAATGTAGCCTTGGAAGTGCATTAATATTTGGAGCCTAAAGGCTTTGAAAGCACAGTTTGAACAGTGAAGAAGTATAAGACAGAAGATATTCCATATTTCATAATCTGTCTTTTTCATTAAATCCTTCAGGAACACAATCGTTTGGGCTACATTCCGCCCCATCCCTCCAAGTCCTTCTACCCATAAAGTCCACATCCCAGTAGCCATCCCAGTTCAGATCCGTGGCAGCAAACAGACAAGAAGTGGATGTGAATAAGCCATGACTATCATACTGTCTGCTGATTTTCTTTCAAATTCTGCCAAACGAACCAACAGTGGCCATGCCAAAAACCCCAAGACACTGGCATACTTCCATAAAAGCATGCAATTAATAAAACTACATGCAGGTCACCCAGTGAAGAGCAATGTTGAATTAGGGAGTAGGATGGGCTCTTTCATAGGACTTTCAAAGGCCATACACACAAAGTAAGCTCTCTGTCACACTAAGGCTAGAACAGAATTTCCAAGTACGGGGTAACAAGCCCAAATTGAAGCAAACCATCAACCAGGAAAACAATTCACTAGCTCTGCATGTGTTTCAAATAAGCTTTGTGCTAGGAGCTTACTGGTTTTTTTGACATCATGTGGGTCACATTATTCTAAAAGATACAGAAGCAGCAAAAACTGAATCCATCACTACCACCACTGCCTGGTAAGCCTGGTCTAGGAGAATCCAAACCCTGTTCACACTGCTGTACAGGTTTAAGCTTCCAGGCTCTTGATTTACGCAATGAAACGTACCCACCTGCTAGTATCCATTTCTCTTGCTCCTCTCCACAAATGCAGAAGACCCAATGTTTTAAACACATGAATCAGCAATGAAATAATCATCCTGCACTTCAAATGACTAAAATGAAACCGTTTCCATGACTTCCATAAACAGTGCGTCTATTATTTCTCTGACCTTCCGATGAGCATGACCAATGTTTTCTAGAACAATTAAAGAACTGCAACAGTTACAAAACCCTGAATTGTCTGTCCTTTAGACGCTACAGAGAACAAGAGCTCAAAGCCTCAGAACAAGACCTCAAAACCAATTCAGTGCATCAGTTCCTCAGTATTAACATCTAACTCGGCAGTGCCTACTAGTATTTCAATATAATCAATTAATACTTATCTGCTAGCACCTCTATGCTGAGAAACACTGGAAAGTTGGGATTTTTTCACACCTCTGTTGCACTAACGTACTAATACAAGGAATTGTATAGCACATCAGTTTCCTCATCAGTCCAGAAGCCTCCTCCTAGTGCAGGCACCATGAGGTCAGCTGCAAATTACTTTCCAGAGGACATCCTGAGGACAGTAGTAACACTGGGGTGGGTAGCTTTCCCCGGGATACAGTTTTTCCTAGATAGAAATATATACATTCCTAGGATGTGTCAGATTGGCCAAGCATGCTCTGTGCAGATGCTCTTTGAATGTAGTGAAAAATACATGGACTTAAAAGTACCCAGAGACAGGCTTATGCTACTGCTTTGACCCAGTTGCTTCAGATCTGGAAATCCCTGGCACGTATTTGGTAGGCTTGGATTTCTTCCCCACAGAGAAACTGTGTTTGGGCAGAAACCATAAGCAGCCCAGCACATCTGGCAACCATAAACCTGTCCAACTCGAGAGATGTTATGAGGCTGTGTGGGCCAGCAGCCCAAATAGGGTGGAAGAAGCTATGCAAAAATTAAGGGTACACTGTGATTAGGGACCTGAGGAACACTCCTGCATTCCTAAAACTGTGTGTGTGTCCCAGGTACATCTCAGCTGCATATTAGGGTGCACATCAGACAAACACATCCATGGCCCTGCTTTCCAAGAGGTTGGTCTAGCAAACCCAATTTGGCCCCTTTGGCACTAAGTGTGCAAGCAGGGAAAGCACGAGGCTCTAAAGAACAGTTATGAGTGAGAGCAGCAGGAACCGCTATTTGAGTTGATGTGCTGAAGTCCTCCTCTTTCTCTCCAATGTCTGTTCCCTGCACTCTTCTGTGCATGGGCACAGCCTGGCTCTGAACATGATACTTTGCAGAACTGCAAGCAGCCCTGAAGAGGTGTGCCAGCACCTCGGGGTCTGTGCTGGGCCTCCCGAGACAGTACAAGCGTCCTAATGGGAATACATGAGAAGAACATCATCCGCTCTGCCTCCTGCCAACACTTTTATTTGTGACTGGTGCCAGCTTACTATCCCTTTTCTGAAACAAACAAACAAAAAAAAGAAGGTGCTGAGATGAAGATCTCTGAAGAGCAGATCTTCATTTGCAATTTAGAGACTGACTCGGGAACACACTTCTGATATTTGCTAATGATGAACCTAGATGCATCCATACTTTCCTGAACTGGGTCCCCTTCCGCAGTCACAATAAGTCAAAGCAGGAGGTGTCTAGGGAAGTCAGTATCATTGTGAGACAGTAGTTCTTCCTTTTCCATGTCTAATTACAGAACTAACAAAGTATGCATTTATTTATTTATTTGAAGAAGGATGCTGTAATGGTGATCTATCAGAAGCTGTGTAATAGAAGCTCACTTTGCAGCAAATTTAAATACTAACCACACTGATCATCGCACTAAAGCTCCTGTAAGACATATTTCATTATCCTCCTCAAAGGGCATTTCAAATATGATGCAGCAACTCTACCTTACATAGAAACTAATTAAATATAGCCATGTAGTTACCGTTGTACCAGTGAACCTTAATTACCCTGCAACCCTCTAAAAGGTGTTTGGGAGATTCATTCTGATACGGTGTAAAAAGTAAGGAGAGCTTCAGATAACTGTTTCCGACCCACTGGGGACTAAAAATCCTATTATATAAGAGAGCCTTGGGATAGACAGCTAATTTAAGTGAACAGGAAATCAGTTAGAGCTATTTTTCTGAATGTTTTTAATTTGTTTTCAAGCCACTCTGAACTGCTCCAAAACTGCATTAAAAGGAAACTTATTTACTCATATTCTGTATCCTTTTCCTGAGGGGAGAGGGAGGAGAAAGAAGCCTGAAAAAAATTACAAAAGGTTTGCTTTTACTTAATTACGAAGCTACCAGAAAAGGCTTCTAAGGTGAGGTGTGTGTTGTAACAAACATGTTCTTATAAACCTTATAGGGCAAATCATGCAAGTGCAGTGACAAGATACTGCAACAACATAAGAAGCTTCTCTGCACGAGATGCATGCTTAATCCTTTGCTCTGAGACCAATGTGGTTTCAGGGTACTGTTAAGTCAGCAGGTAAAGGGTTGAAAAAGAACCTTTATTGGCTTTTGTAGTCACTTTAGACAATGCGAAGAACAATAGAGAGAAGCACTGTTACAAATAAATTCTACTTCTCCAATCTCAAAAGAAAGATAACTGCGATGCAGACTTCAGAAGGGAGAACACATCCTTCAGAGAGAGCATCCCCTTTACCACACAGAATGGCACAGAATTAAGGAAGGGGATTCCTAAGGGAAAAGCATCAGAGGACTGAATCAGAAGAAAGAGGTTAGCACTGAAGGTTCTAGTTTACAGATGAGAATAAAAACTTTTAAGGATACACATAAATACCTGTGCAGTTGTGCCACAAAGTACAAAAGATCTGGCAAGAAAAAATATCTTTGGCTCACATAAAACACTCTGTGCATCAACATTTATAGAAACTGTTTTGGTAATGTTCTACGGGAAGTGAGATATTAAATTAAAAAAATGCAGTCAACTAAAACCCAATAAGCAGAGAAAAAAAAAAAAAGACAAAACCAAACCAGGACATTAAATTCTAGCACAGAGGAACATCTTTCTTCAGTCCAACAATCTTCTTTTCAGGGAAATGCATCTTAATGATTGAATCCACTTTGGCCACTCTCCCCCTCCCTCCACACATAACAGTTCTTCCCAGAAAATGACTTGATCCCTTCCAAAATTTGGAGAGGGAGAATTGTTAGCAAATACAATTATTAAGCTTGCTTATTAAGGCCACTGTGATTGGAGAAGACATAATACAGGTCATCTCTCCATCACTCTAATCCTTTCTTTCTGTGTAATTTCTAAGCCTCCTGAGCTTCCTCCTTATGGAAAGGACATATATGGAGGCTGGAGATGACTTCTCCTGGAGGCTTCAAGACATGCTTGAAGGCAGGGGAAGGATAACAGATATGTTCTTGTGTTCATTGAATGACATATTAGTTAAGGGGCCACACTGTGAGCAGCAGCAATAATACTAGCCCTCCCACCCAACAAAACAAATAGATGAGGGACACTTTTATATACAGTCTTGTATCTTTATCTAAGATAGCAACACCAGCTAAAACAAAATATGAAAGCTGATCTAAGCGACTGAGAATACTTTCTTCAAGAGCCAACCTACATTTCCTTGCCTAATCCACTTTAAAAGTCTGCCTTAAATTCAGTGTAAAATTCTAAAAGGGGTGTAACACTCTGTTCCCAAAGGCAAACCATCCACAACATACCATTCAACATGGGAAGCTGGATGTGCGCTAGTGGCTATGGCACACTAAAGCTCTATTGCACACAAAAACCTAATCCCATAGTTTCACACAAGTTTCAAACAAGACCAAAGGTGTTCCAGTGTAGCAACAAAAAGTTACATGGCAGGTCAGATGTTTTGAATGTTGTTTTGCTAAAACAAATCTGGATTTTACTATGGCTAATACTGTCACCCTTTCCACTCTTCAGTATATCACTCTCTCTCTTGCTGACAATAATCTTTTTCTGTTATGAGCTTTAATGAACGCTAAGTGCGTCCTTATTGACCACACATATATAGCCGATACAAAGCAGTTTTTTAGCAGAGGAAAGAAAAAAGTTTAAAAGCAGGAAGTATCTCTGAAAGGAAAAGCAAGCAGGTCCTACATTTTGCTCCCTCTCAACACTGGGCACTACGTTAAATTGCAGTTGGCTACAAATATCCATAAGCATTGCCAAAGGCCACAGAGAGAAATGTAACCTGAAAGAGCTACCATGAAGGAAGGAACACGCATCCCTGCTCCTGACCTGTCTACCGGCCACTGGCTCGGGCAATTGGAAGAACAAATGCACATCTTTCAGAGCAATCCCTCTGCTGCCCACTTTAAGCCTTTTAAACTCATGCTGGTTAACAGATGGTCCCTGCACGCTCCTAAGGCTGCTGACACATACCTCTAAGTATATACAGACACTTAGGTGGGTATCCACTAAGATCACGTTTCTGCTGCCTAGGGGAGCATTAGCTGTGAGCAGCTAAGTTTAGTAAGCCCTGACATTTTTTAATGACATCACACGCCCCACGCGGCCTTAATCTTGGTGACTCTTTCCCCCTGGTTTCCTATTGTTATGTCACAAAGCCCATTAACAAAAAGCTATATTCCATCCGTGTAATGATATTTCCCCAACAAATATTTTTGCCAGTTTCCCCTTGGGTCTCCTCTAACCCTGACAGAGCTGTTACATGCACTGCCTGCAGAGGGGAAAGCTTGCAAGGTTAGACCCCAAGGTTATTCAGTGATGCCTATCATGTTTTCTTTAAAAAAAAAAGAACCCAACATTACTTATAAATTAATTTGTCCCAAAAAATACCATTTCAAGCAATCTTATCAAATGTATCTCACAGAATGGTTTGTTCTTCTGAGCCTTGAGATAAGACTAAACTACAAATCGAGCTTTATTGATTTCTTTTTGCCTTATAATTATAGGCTGTTATTTTACAGGTTATTAGTTAACCCCAGTTAATTTTTTATTATTAGCTTTGAAATTGTCCAAGATTTTGCCATGCTTCCATAGAGAGAAAATTAAAATGATCAATTGCCTTCCATTTATTTTTGGCTATTTCAACCTTGTAAGTAAATATGCTAAGTTTGAAACAAACTTTTAAAGTTTTTTTTAAAAATGTTCATCACATCAGTGAAATCTAAAGAGCTTTCACACATAGTGCAAGTAATAAGGAATGATGAACAAAGAAGGTGGTAAGACAAAATTAAGTTGTTCATGAATGGATGAAGATGCCGGATTGCTTTAAATATAAACAATGACTACTCATTAGCACCTCAATGCAGTTTATTCCTAACCCTCCACCTCAGTATTTTCAATAAACCACAACGACCCAAAGAGGACTCACTAAGCAGAGAGCAGGAGTGATCATTGCTCTGGGGAATGATTGTCTTAACTGGCTTCACGCAAGCACCGTGTATATTACAGAGCTCTTAATCAGAGGTCCTAAGGATACAGGATGATCATTTAAAGCCATGGTTCCCAACTTAGAGCTTTAAATGCTGGTATGGCAACTTGCCCAACCCAGTAGGGACAGCCTTCAAGAAACTGCAGGCCAACATATTGCTGCTGCCAGCATAAACACAGGAGAATGGAAAAGGCGGCAGGAAAAGAGAGATGCCAACAACAACAACAAAAGCCCACAGAAGGCAGAAGCTGAGAGCATCGCACGAGATATTCCACTGCAGACCTCTTCACCAGCAGTCTGCACAACATGACCCTTCCGCCCACCTGCTCCCGCAACTGAGGCTGAGCATGGGGAAGAGCCGTTCTCCTCCAAACGTGGATCAAGCGCAGCCACATCAAGGTCTCTGCATTTGTTTCTGGCACTTCTCTAGTGCAAGAAAACAGAGAATTAAGCAGCAGGAAAAAAAACATTATGTACGAAAACTGTACTATCATCATCTCAGCAAGGAAAACAAAGGACCGTTACGAATGTCAGATGGGAGTAATCTCTTTCTCAAGGAATACCGCAATATAATTATTAATTTCTCATTTCATCCTAACTGGGGGCATATTTTCTGTTCTGAGAGAGATTGCTATGACTTAGTGCAAAACTGTGGTGAAATGTGACTAGCTTATGACAGACTCTTAACTTCAGGCTGTTTCTGATGGCTTAATACTGTTGTAACACTTGACTGACTCAGGATTTTTGACTGACTGAGGGCAACATACGAACATAATTCCCAAGGACGTGCACCCCAGTCAGTTCTCAAATCTAACTATCAGTAGACTCCTTATCCTTTTATCCACAGAACAGAAATAAGGACTCACAGGCAGACAAGTGCCACACTCTAAACAGCTTCTCCGCAGGTTAGGGCATCAAGCTTGCATCAGGCTTTAACTATTTCCGACACTCTAGCAAAGAATAAAATTTAGGCTTGATGAAATTTCGCTTCCATTTTAATAATGCATCAAGTATTTAATTTGCTTATAAACTATTAACCAGATGTCTGTCTGTCCAAGTACTGTAAGTACTAACCGTAAAAATGATATTGCACCATAAATTATGCATAGCAAGGATTTTCTGATTAACTGAAATATGTGCTGCAGTTGTTACCCATCGTAGTTGAAACGGCACGTGTCCATACAATATATCAGCATGCAAACACTTATCACATACTTCCCCTCTCTTACGTACCTCATAACCAGAATCAAACCACAGCGAGTCTGGAGTGTAGAAGAAACACAGGCATTTAATTTTTCAACTCTGCCTCCCTATTTTCTTGATGAATTTCCCACTTACTAAGTTGTTCTTTGGACATCGACTTCATTTTATTCCTCATAGGTTGAATTGTAATTTGACGATATGAAAATTACTACGAAGTCTGCAGTAAAGGCAATAATTATCTTCTTTTAAATATTCAGTAACACTGGCCCCACAACAAAACCTAGGGAAGGCAGCCATGTACCGAGGGCCAAGCTATAGCCTCAGCATATCAATATAAAACAAGACCACCAGTGCAATCTAAATGAAGGCAACAGAATTGCATGATTATAATGCTAACTGCATGATTATAAATAATTTTACTTGAAAGATATTCTGAATGAAGAAAACATTTTTAGTTGACTATATCAACAAATTGTATTGCCATGCAAAACACATTATATTTATATCACTAAAATGCTAGAAGTGACACTTTTTGCACCTTATCCACAAAAGATACATTGTCATGAATATTCGTCACCAAGAAAGCATGAGTGCAGCCAAGTTTTATTTTGCTGCAGAAGTATAATAATTCACACTGATTCTATGGTCTAAAGTCTAAGCACAAGAAACAACTGCTAATAACATGATATTTCATTCGCATTGACATTTATATTATCTGAAAGCAGACAGCCCAGGACATTCTTTCTGCGCTAATGACTTTTGTCATAATGCAAAAACTTAAAAACTTTAAGACTGATTCTGAAGGCACTCAGATGCCTAGCTGGGAGTATTACTGTGAGTAGTCCCAATGAAACCAATTAGTTGACTCAGAGTAATTAAGCATTAAAGCTAATTATACCTGTTACTGAGAATGAGGTCCTTTCTTTTTACTGAATTTTACAGATAATAATGCTGAACAGAGTTGCCAGTTCTGACAATTTTATCTGAAGTTTTGGAAAATGTGTTTTCCAAAAGAAAACTCGTTCCAAGAAGAAAACTGTGGTTCCTGATGAAACAAGAAAAATAAAAGGCTTTTGCAGTGTCCCAGCTTACAGGAATAAACTTGGTTGTGTTAACCCAACAAGCACATTGAGCAAAAGACAAATATAGAGATAACTTCTTACTCAGACAAATTCCACCAAATCCACTTTCTTGAAGAACCAGGTTAGCAACAAAGCACTACAGCAGCCTTAAAATCACACGTATTGCAGACAGCAGTAACAGACAGCAGGTCTGCATATTCCAATCCCAAAACAAACAAATACCTTCCTTCCACCTCCTGTCACAGTTGTTCCACAGCAATGTCGGTGCCATTGACTGCACGGGTATCAGCTGCCCCCCGACACAGAAAGGTGATGCACATGTACAGTGCCACAAGAATGGTTTAAATATCAAAGCTTTTTTTAGCTAATTCCACCAACACATTCAGCATTCAGAGAAATGGATCTTGTATCATTTTCCTCTTGCCAGTTCCATTGTTTTGACTAAATATGCCTTTCCCTTCACATTGTCCCCAATTATATTTGTTAACTAAATCCTGCATCAACAATACCTTTTAGATGACAGCTGGTGAAGCACGGGCATCTCTTCTCTTTACAGGACTTGGAGAACCTGTAAACTTTTTTCGCATCTGGCACTCACTGAAGGTCATAGTCTTAAACCAAAGGTCTCCAAAGCCAAGTACAAGAGTTAAAACCCCCACTGCTGTTAAGACTTCTTCCCTCAAAACAGACTGTCTACCTGTTGCATACGATGCTGATACAGAGCTGATTCCAGCCACTCCATTCAGCCCTGGCATGGGCTGCTTACCTCAAATGGCATATTCTTGCCACCCAGTGGGTGGTGTTCTGTTTCGAGGCTCCTTTCTCCAGGTGTGCACACTTGTGCTCCCAGGGTTAGAAAACAGCCATGAAACGAGTGATGGGCACACATCTAATCTCTAGTTATACTCCAATTTAAGCAGTGGTGAGACTAACAGTCATCATTCAATTAAAGTGCAGGCACAAGTTTTGGTAACGCAAAGCCTGATGGCAAAGGAGGCCAGTTCTTCAGGCCCCTTTTATAAAGGTCTTAAGAAATGCCTTGCCAAAACTGATGATTTGGCTTCCTAAGTATGAGAGGATCTCCATGACAATAATCTGAGGGACTGATTAGAGTGGAGAGAGAAAGTGGAATTTTTCCAAGCGTGCATTTTCACTAATCTTTCTCCAGAAAGGAATAAAACCTCCCACACGTATTAGAAAGCCTACTACTGCATATTTCTCTCTCCCCTGTTCTCCCAAGCCTGATCTTTTCCACATGAAATCTTAAAGCCACCATAATTTGAAAGTACTTTTAAAAATACAAATATGCCCTTCAGATTACCCCCTCAACATCATTTCCAATCTGTGAGCTCCATAAATCCAAAGTAGTTTAAATTCTTATATCATTTTAGGGATTGTTTATTCTAATCATGAAACCATGCAGAATATTTCATTATGGATATACACAAACATACGCTGGATAAACAAGAAAGAAAAAACACAACTCCAAATGTGGTAACATTTCAAATAACTGCAGAGATGATTAATCGGGTTAGTGTACTAAATCATATGTAAGGATGACCAGGGGCAAACTCAGAGACTTCAAAACAGATTTTTAAATCAAATGGTGGGGTTTAGAGAAAATTAAAAATGGATGGGATGGAAATTTCCTGCAGAAAATCCACTCAAGTCATTTCACTTCATTTTCACCTATTTAGAATGTACCCACCTCAGTCAGCTGTATAAATATTCTTTCTTATTTTACACAGTAACAAAATAAAGTGTACAACCTCCTCCTTGATCACTGCAGAAAAATGTATCATACCCCTTTAGACAAATCAACACATATGAGACTATGATATTATCTTTCCATTAGAAAGGAAAACAATACATCATTTTACTTTCTGAAAAGTATTCAGCACAGGTCTAAAGCTATAAAATGGAACGAATACAGCGATACAAATAATAACAGTAAAGCAGCCAACCATGAAGGCTGTAAGAAGCACTACAGCCCAAAAAGAGTGTGGAAGGTGTCAAGACAATGAAAGTGGAAGAAGCTTTTGATTTCAACTTTGTGCACGGTTCAGACTGGGAAAGTTCCTGCACATAAAACCAACAGTCACCCTTTGTGTCCTGGCTTTCCCCCACCAGCTCTGCATCACGGAAACAGCCGACTATGAACATTTCCCAGCTCACTAACATTTATCTCAGCCATTCAGCAGTTTCTGCCAGGATCCTCCTCCCTCTTTACACCCTGTGAATTAATTCTGCTTGCAGCAGCACTAACACAGGCTGCCGTGGGTTTTTTCCCTCTCCCCAACGTGAGATATTCCTCACTGCTTAAGAACAGTAAATGGTACCAAGTTCACTTGCCTTTCTAGACACAAGGACTTTTCTTCTCTGCACATGGCAAAATCGTGCAGAGCCACTCAGTCCTTTCCCTCTCAGCTTTGCTTTCCCAGAACACATTCCAGGAGAACATGTGGCTCCATACCACAAAGAGATAAAACAGATCTTTCATCATTGAAAGGAAGCAGAGATGTATATTTCTACAGTCTGGCTCAGATCCCTGGCTGAAGTCAACACATGACTTATATCACTTGAGGACACAGCCACTTCAGTGAGATTACTGAGTGACTTCAGCACACTTAAAATCTGCGCTGCGCTTCAGGGCTGAACTGAGCCAGCTGGGCTCCATAGCTAGCACAGGCTGCACCATCCCTATCGGGGCTGTCGCTGCCTCTCTCTTCCCACCTTCAGAGCCTGGCTCCTGCACCTCTCTGGCCACAGGCTTCTGTTCAGCTGCACATGCGTTCTAGTCGAGGTGGGCAGGATATATTGAAAAGTTCCCCTCCCTTCATTTCTCAGCATGGAAGCTAAATATATTCTTTCTGAAGGAACATCCCCTTTTTTTGCTGACCCCTACTATAGTCATTCTGGCCTTACACCTTCTCCAAGGCATCGGCTTGTTTTCTCACCGAGTCTTCATTCCCAGGTTAAATTCTAAGTAGACAATCAGCCTTATTTCAACAAAGACTGACATTTGGTGACCTCCCTGTACAATCTCAGGAAGGTCCCATGGCACCTGAGATAAAGACGACTTCTCGCACTGCTTAACAAGAAGCCAGTCTGCTAGAATCAATTTTGCAAAGGATTGCAGTATAAAGCTTACTCTTTTTCAGCTAGGAAGGAGTAAGTGTATCTGTCTGTATAGAGAGGTGCCTTCAATACTGACTGACACTTGTAAGGCTAAAAGAGAACCTGATCAGATCAACTCAATGTGGTAGTCCGCCCTCCCCTAACAAACATGAATAAACTTCTGACAGGGATTCCCTAAGCAGACACATGAAGGGGAAGGCAGAAGAAAAGCTCACACATCTTGGATCATTTAGTGAGAGTTTTAAGGGGTCTATTTCCTTATCAGCCATCAGCTCTGATAATTTATCAAGCTTGAAAGCTACCTACCGAGCGTTGCCATTTTAAAAGTATAATATTTTGCAACAGGAAGAATACAAATTGGTCAAAACCCACAATAGGTCAAAACCTGTAAAAAATATTTGAACTTGTCAGCTGGCACAGGACCAGGAAAGGGATTATGCTATTGGACAACTGTCACAGATGGAGGCACAAGTTTTCAGAAGTAATTTGAGATTAGCTTTTAGATGCCCAAATCAGAAAGTTAGACAATTTGAAAACTGCTTTTAAGAAGATGTGTACGAAAAGCCAACGATAGAGGTTAAGAGATGGAGCCACACCAGCTTGCTAATTGTAATAAAGAAACCAAAAGATCACCACCTGAAAGTGAGAGCACATTCCACATTCCTCTAGTGTCACATTGGAGGAAGTCTTTCAGGAAATTAAAAAATTAGTTTCTGTATGTGGACTGATTCAGTATCAAATATGCAAAAGGAATTCATATCTGTCTATAGTTTTATGATGTTATGTAGCTACATTAATTTTGGCAGGAGAGGTAATTTAAATCCTTTGGGAAACATTATCCCCTTGATATGAGCACATAACTCAGATTAATAGGATTTGCATATGTATAACAGTAGGGAGAATAACCCTGAGTATGGAAAACAGCTTTGTATTTTAATCAGTTTGGGAACACAAGCAAAAAAACCCATACCAGGGACAACTAATTGAACAGCATTTGTTAACTCATGCTAGGTAATAATTGGGAATTAATTGATCAATATTTAGAAAGAAACATAATAAACAAGTGTATTTTGGAAAATCAAAACAAAGCATAACTTTTAATATAATTGAAAGGGCAGGTGGAAGTTGCACTACTAATCATTTATAAATTGCGTGTTTTTTACAATCCAGACCAAATCAGTGCTATACCCAAATTGCATAATTGACTCTGTGTATGCAATCTCTTGGTTGTTCAACAATACAGATAACAGCAGTAATGGTATAATTATAACTTACAGCTGAAGTAGATAAAAACCTGCTAGTTCTTAACTAGTGGTTGTAATTAAGAGTGGAGAAGAGCAGTATTCACTGCATCTGCTTATGTTTCATTAATAAAAGTGGATTTTAAGTTCCAGTACAGCAAAGCAGCTGCATGCTGCATGCAAGCCCTGACCATGTCCTGACAGAAGACAATGACTGGGGGACGCAGCTTGACTTGTAGCTGCTGTAGGAAAAATCGCTCTGTAAGCAGTGGTTGAGCAGCAGCTGTAGATATGGCATGCACTAAATGGAAAGCAAGCGATAAGAAGAGGCTACTTCCTGTGCCCCAAGCGTCACTTTAGTTTTGACTGCATCAACGGGTTGAAGAAACAGCATTACTTCCTTTCCACTACCTTCCCCCTGCACGGGCAAAGAACCACACACCCCCTTGCTGCCCACACGTGCACTGCCAACCCACGGACAGCGAGGGAGGACACGATAAACATTAAACACGGGAATAGGCTGCCCAGGGAGGTGGTGGATTCACCATCGCTGGAGGTGTTTAAGACAAGGGTAGATGTGGTACTTAGGGACATGGTTTAGAAGTGGGGTTTTTTTTTGTCAGGGTGTGTTAATGGTTGGACTTGATGATCTTAAAGGTCCCTTCCAACCTCAGCGATTCTATGA
>VXBO01002540.1:229072-318480 GCA_013400135.1 Rhinoptilus africanus | reverse complement strand
GTGAGGAGGAGGGGGAAGAGAGAGAAAAAGAAAAAAAATATAAGAAAAGAGAAAGAAAATCACTCAGTGGAAAAAGAGGATCTGTAGCAGGTAGTAGAGACTGTTTGCTGTAAGATCCCTGTCTCACATGCTGCAGAATTTATAAGCCACAGAGAATGATTACAAGAAAAGATTGCTGTGTTGTGTGCCCCAAAGACACAGGTTATAGCTCTGTTCCTGCCACAGCTTGCTTGTTCAAAGTTCCTAGTTTTGCAACTTAAACCACTTCCCTTCCAACCCAACACTAGCTTTACAATTTCTCAATAGCTGCAGTCTCTTTTCCTGAATACTGTTTTTGAGGCCGTGATGCCTGAGTAATGGAAGCATTTAAGTGTTCACTTAGTTTGCAGAAATCAGCGGAAGCTGTGCTTGGGACACGTGATGCCTAGAACAACTATTCCAGAACTCAGTTTCTTGTTCTCTTCATTTGGGCACTCAAAATTGGCAGCTACTTTTTACTCTTGATCACTTTATGTCTTAGTTTCTTAGTTGTGAAACAGGAAGAATCAACATTTTCTTTCAGTAGGGATTTCGTTAAGATATAAATTCAATAATATTTGTAAAGTATTCATATACTTTAGTGAAGCACCGATGAAAAGCCCATGAGGAAATAAGGATTTCTATCTTCTGAACAGGGTTAAAATGGCTTGGGGCCATGCCTTCAAGGAGGAGAAAGCAAAATATTTAATACTGGCTCATTAAATGAGCACTGCCCACTCCATGCACTGATGAAGCAAATGGTAGGATAGTAAAAAATTACTGTGTCATTGTGCAATTAGAAAATGTACTATAATACATATGTATAAGGAGACTGAATTAATGTTGCAGAAGCAACCTTCATCCTGGCATTCCCTAAGTATTTAGCACTTGGCCTTACAGCCTAGATAATGTCCCTTTAATGTAGGTGGCTTTTATGTGTAATGTAATTATGAGTGGTTGTTGAATGCTTTGGGTGCTGAGCCTATAAATTACAAATCACAAACAGAAGAGCCCCTATAAGTATATCCACCTCAGTTCTCTCTCTGAGTAAAGATTATCACAAATGCTAGATGGGATCTGGCTGATCACTGAAAGCGTCAGCACCACGCACAAGTACCTTCTCCGTGTGTTTCTTACCCTCCGCGTAATATAGAGCCGGAAAGAGAATTTCAGAGCTTAAAAGCCCAACCTTACCCTTAGAGAGGGACTATTAACGTTAACTCTCATGTGGGACCCTGTAAGAGCCTGGGACCCTGAACCCTGGATGTTTCTTGCCAATTGGGCCGTTTCTGGCACAACAGTCTTAGGGCTTTTGCGAGTCAACACACTTCAAATAGCTATTAACAAACTGTATTTCCCTGCTGGGACTGGAGAACATGACTGATAGTGACTCAGAGCGCGTTCTGCAGCCTGCTAATGGTGTGATTGTTTTAAAAGTTTTTTAGAGTTCCAAGCAATACATGTCAATCAGAAGCCTTCAGATGCCTAAAACCTGACTTAGGTGTTAGGTATGATAGCATGTAATTAGTATGAGTTAACAAAAGCTGTCACGCTCTATTTTTCAATTTGCAGCATTATGTAGTTTACTAAACAAGCATATCTGCGCTGCTGGAGGTAGCAGTTATTTCTGGTCTAACTTCCTTGTTTTCTGGTTTTAAATAGATTTCTTTCAAGTTTTTGCTCATTTCTAACCTAGAATTTTAATTCAAAGTAAGAGCTAAGGGCAAGAGTTGAAATTGATTTAATGGGGTCAACTATTTAGATTAAGCTAAAGTAAACACTGTGACTAGGCTGTAAACTATTATTCCCTTGTAATAAGGATGTATACTAATGAAGATAAAAGAGAATGGAAAATTTCTGCTACGGAGAATTTTGTGTACTGCATCATCAAAATTACACTTAAGGAAGATTTATCTGCATATGAAGCCAGCACTGTAAAAATCATCTCATAAAACAACCATGTAAAAGATTTGTCTTTTAAAACTGGCACAATCTAGCTGTAGTTAAAGTCAGTGAAAGAGCACCCATGCATTTCAGGTCTGGCTGGATCACAGCACAGGAATCTATTTGGAAAAAAACCACCACCAAATTGCATATATGTTTATGGTAAACAGAGAATAAGAGTGGGCTTTTCTATATAAATCATTTTTAAATGATTTATAAATAATTTTTACCTTTTGGGTCAAAATATTGGGATCTGTCTTGTATTCATTTTGATTAGAGGTAGGTGGAAGCTGGAAAATGTTTCCTGGAGTAATCATTATATATTTCTTCGACAACCATGATTATCTCCCCTTTGTGTATATTACCAAAAGAAGTTTTCAAGAATGACTGGAAATTTAAAGTAAATGTCGCAAAAATTTCAGAGGAAGCTAATAAACATGAAAATATTTCACAGTAAAAACCTAAGACCCATTCTTTTGCAGCCTCAGAACTGGAAAGTAGAGTTGATCACATTCTGATATTCATACAGTGATGATGAATATTTATGCATGCTCTTTTCCCTACTGTAATCCATAGCACTCCTTATTATGAGAATGACTTGCCATATATTTTTTAGTAAAGCTGTCAACTTTAAAGCTGCCCGATGCGACTATGGGGTCCATCGCAGAAAACCCACCAGTATCTCTAGCTTCAGCTGCTCTCCACAAACCAGTTCTGTCTCTGGGACACATTTTTAGGAGAAGGTTTTTCAGGAAAATTAGAAAGTGTCCTCTTGAAGGTCTTGGAGTAGAGGAATGAGATTATGATACACATTAAGGGGCCCACTTACGCTGCGAATGGATTTGAGACCAGTGTCCAAAACCTCATTTTAAGCAGCCTCTCTAACAGCATGTGGAAGGCAAATCAGTCATTTTGGTTAAATTCTTTCATTCTGTTTGCAGTGTTCCTCATAGGGTTACACCATGATTGGCACATTGTGGCAATGTCTTGTCTGGTGTTTCTTAGGAAGGGAAAAGGTTGCTTATGGAGGAAAAATACCTTAAAAATAGACATGCCTTAATATATGTAATGACACCTTAGAACTGATTATATATAATCTTATATCTGTTGTCTCAAAATATTGTATGTTACAATATTGTATGACACAAGTATGCTTTTTGGAGAAGGGAATGTGAAATACGTAAATGATTATATTGCATGTTCAGAGGCATTCTGAACATATAATTTCAATATATTCAGTTATATCTACAGGTGGTCCAATTTTTGAATGCTATTTGAAAGTACTGAAAACATGGGGGACAGTTTGCAAAGAATTTTTCATGGCTTCCTTTTTTTTCCATTAAAATACATTTCCACATATTTTAATAAAAATATTAGAACTAATTTCTTTTTTTCTCCAAGAATTAGTTTATGTATTGAAGAGTTATAATATTGGGATTTTTAAGATGTGTTTTTTAGAAAAATTTTGGACATTTTAAATCAGACAACTTTCAAAGGTGAAAAGCCATCATCCTAAAAATCAGTCAGAGAAAACGTGAAATATTCATCTATTTTTTCATATTTCCATCCACTTTTATCAATCAACTTTTATCAAAATGTTTTTTAAAATATCTCATGAGTGACACAAGTACCCTGGTCATTTTTGGCTCAATAGGGTCTTTGTCTAGAAATCCTAATTTGCATAACAGATTCATACCTCAAAATGGCAAAAACTTTTGAGACCTGATATTTTAGTCTTAGTACAAGTGAAGTGCTAAAATGTTTCTGCTGGAGATGTCTAGACATAGACACATTGTAAAGGGTGTGTTTCTGATGCGTATAATCACAAGCAACTTCAGAGGACATAGAAATAGTCATAAAGGAATACTGCTTTACATCACAAATCTTTAAGACTCTTCTGAGGAAAACTTAATTTTTCAGTACAAATCTTGAACAACTTCATAGAATACCTATGAAAATATTTTCATTGCAGTGCTGCTGTTGCTGACTGAGTAGGATTCTTTCTTACTACTTTTTTTTTTTGTTAGAGAAGCACATGAGCTTCGTATTCAGTTCTCCTTCATGCTTCTGTGGAAAGGGTTTGCCATGGCGTAACGTGTAGATAGTGCACACAGAAATGTGTGTTTTGCTAAATGCAAGCTCTAAAAACTTTAGTTCAGGTACATTTTGATGTGCCTGGAACATCACATTCCATCTGTGCTAAAAAAAAAAAATATGAGATTGTGAATATTCTTTTTTAAAGACAGACCAAGCAATGGCTCCAAATGGTTATCTACCAGAAAAAAAAAACAAACCTGATTTAATGCCGCTTGGCTGTTATCTTTTTAAGTGCAACTGATAAAGAACATTTGGAGGATTAGAGATGGGAAATGGGGTATGACTGGCAGAAGAGAACAGAAGATGTGTGCAAGCACTGGAGAGGACATAATTTGTCATTTATGAAGAATGATTTATAGGCTTGTGTCTCCTGGATAAACACAGAAGCACATGCCTATGGATTGCTGCCTGTCTCTAAAGCAAAGCGGTTGAGATCTTTGACACCGGTTTGATGGACATCAGTAACCTGAAAGAAAGTACTTAGATCCGTAGTATTCAAACACAGGCCTGAGTGTTGCAAACAATAGTACACAATCAAAGGGACATCTGCTTTTATGCACACGCTTGTTACACTGGTTTGTGATGGTTGGGTAAATGTACACACAATACGGCTAACTAGCATTTTTTTGTACATTTTGGAGGAAACGTGCCTGTTCCTTTGCTGTTGTGTCCCAAGGCATAGGCTTCAGATAACAGACTATTAAAAATAAACGAACAAACAGCTAAATTATTATGAAATAGGGAGAAGTAGAGGCTTGGCTATTTAAAATTAACTTGTAAGAGAAAAAAAATTAGATTTGGTTTTCAGAATCAAATTTTTTCAAGTGTGATCCTTGCATAGGCTTTCTAAATTTTTCTTTCTGTAGAGGTATAGAGAACTGGATCTCAAGCATCCGAGTTTTATTTAGATATGCTGCTGAAAATCAGAAGATCCTTATTTCTTCTGACTGTAATTTGGCAGACCGGATATTGAAATAAATGAACAAAAAGCAGCTAAAGTACAGTTACTGCAACTCATTGTGAGCTATTTTTATACCATTGCTGAAGCTAGGCTACCTGACTCTGCAAGCCAAAGGCTCCCATCATGGCACTCAGTTGCCCGTTCCTAAAGAATGGGGACATGACAGAACAGGAGGTGGGGAAGGGAGAAAAAAGAAGTTTAAAAGGGATGAGGGAAAGGTTGATGCTGATAAGTTACTTTCTTGGATTTAAAGGGAGGGAAATTACATCCAGAATGCATATTTGCTGCTACTAATTCTTCTGTTATTAATGTTATTAGTCTAAGAACTAGTGACATCACATGAATGAAAAAAAAGAAAAGACCTGCAAAATAACGTAACTTTGAAAAGATGTTAATCTGTAGGATGGATTAATCACAACATTTTGATGGATGGACTATCCTAATGTTACTTTACACAAGGAACATCTGCTGTGGAATCATTCTGGATTAGGATCTGGGGATAGTGCAGCAATACGCTTTTGTAAAATACTGGGCATAATTTAATATGCAAAAGGAGAAGGGAAGTAGCACTAACTAGTCAGTGGTGGTTAAAGTCAAACATCTAGAATGAGTCAGCACCGTATGAATTAAAATAAATGAGCAAAAGTGAAGCACAGTGAAATAAATAAACTGTGGAGACAAAGTGTGAGGGGAAAATGTGGAATTAAAACTATACCTGGGGGTATGTCATTAAACCAGGAAAACCAATCAAGAAGAATTTCCTGAAATCTTTTGAACAATCATCCCCTATGTGTCTATACAGTCTTGTGCACCTGTTATCCCTTGGCCCCATGTAGTATATTTTTGTTTTCATATTTTTTCTACTTTACATTTTTTTCATTCACTCCTTAGATTCATCAAGTAGGTTGCAGGAATGTTGCAACCAGCAAAAGCATACCTAATGTAGTGGCTCTATGCATTATTTATAGATACAAAAGGTAGTTTTAGATAAGCCTTCCAGAGGGTTTTGTTCTGTTATTTAAATATGCACAGTGTATCCTGCCAAATGGACTGGCAAGCAACTTCAGGTATGAAGGAGCATCTTGAAAAAAAATAACATAGTTAATTTTAAGCTTCATGCCCCCTGCTGGTGCAAAAGGAGATAAGATTGGGAAAATGGATGCACACATCTCCAGGAAATTAGAAACTATTTAACCCTTGAGTCAGAAGTCACTTGAGAGCAGAACCGATACTCCCAGTGGGGACCAGAGGACCCAACTGTAGCACAAAGGTGGACTCATGCAGCTCAGAATGGCATCGTGACCACACGATGTCCAGCCTGTCCCATCAGGTTGTGGTGTGGGGTTCCCAGAAGCACCAAGAGAGGGGGTGAGTCTTAGGACCCCTTCCATTGGACTCATGGCTGCAGAAAAGTGCTACGTGCAGTCTGCGATAGGCAGCTCTCCTTTTATGCCAGTACCTAAAGCCTTCGTTTATAATGTACTGGGCAGAAGCCATTCTTCCCTCTTAGAGCTCATCCAAGGGGCTCCACCCCCTTGTATGCAGAGGAAGGTTAAGCTTCCTTATTTCTTAATCCTGAACAAACCTAGGTGAGAGCTAGGTACGAACGGCCAGGGCCCTGCGTGCACTCCCTGCACACAGTTTAGGTGGCCATGCTCAAGGCAGACGCTCTTGACGTGGCACAGCTGTTGGAGAGAGCAGCTTGAGAAGCTATCACCAGCTTTGGAGCTGTTTGATAAAGGGATAAGAAGCCTCAGCAGCTGTTCCTTCCCTTCTTTTGGGAGCTACATCTACACTGAGGCTGTTGCCCACTTGCTGAGCGAGGCTGTGGCTGTTCCTGTGGTCAGCTACATTTCTCACTGATCCACATACTAACTGCTCACTCCATGTCCTGCTTGGCCTCCTACCTGCCTTATCACCATGGTCTTGTCTGGTGATCTGGACTCTTGGCTGAACCTGGTGACTGTCATGGGACCTGCCCTGCTCATGTGCCCTGCTTCTGCTGCTCCTCAGTGCCAGCCTGCTCGGCTCTGACAAATATGAGGTCTTTTTTGCATGCCCCAAAGCATAACTTTTGTCAAGTGGAACTTCAAGCTGATGTCTCTCCAATGTAGGCTACAGCTGAGACAGGATCTGCACATTTACAGCTTTGGATTACAACTTGACTTGTTTTGGGGAAGTTACTCCCTTTCCTGAATTAGGTTTTATCTTGTCTGTCAACACATGATTCCTCTGTGCAAGCAAATGCCAACAGCACAGGCATCTTTCACCCAAGTTAGTGGTCTAGGTTTTCGTAATCAGTAGAGAGAATAAGGCATGATTTATAGTATCCCAAGGAATACATCTGAAATTAGGTGAACCCTGCTCTTAAAATGACTGTTTCTCTCCACGGATACATGCCAGGCTAGTCATAAACCTTAGGTGGAAACACCTTCACTGAGGACACCTGAGGAATAAGTGAGCTGAATCCTAGTTCAGGCCCCATCATATGCTTTCAGCAGTGGTAGATTTGTATTTAGAATACATTTACATCCACGAGTGACTAGTATCTTGCACACACTTGAAAGGGAAAAGACTTATTTGAAAATTAAAGTCCCACTCCATGCTTAGATTTCAGATTTGGACTTTCCTGGGGCCAGGGGCTAGATGCAGGGGATCACAGACCCTTCTTTCTTGCTTCTGATTTGCAGATGCGTCACCAGGCATTACGCACTTGGCAAGGACAGCCCCCATCTCCTAGATCCCAACATACGGCCACAGAAGAGACAGTCAGGGAGGGCTGTGGAGCTTAGGATATTTCTGGCTGGTATCTGAAGACTACAGCCAGCTGGCTTCATTTACCAAGTTTTCTAAATCTAGATAATCCTACTGCCAGCTCCAGCTTTTGTGACTTTTCCATCCCTTCTGCTTCACTTTCCTTGGAGGAAACAGGGAACAGCTGTTTGAACAGTAGATGTAGCCCAAACGGCCACACATCCTCTGTTCTGCACTCAGCCCACAGGAGCGAGGTGATGGCTGCTTCTGCAGAAGGAGAGGATGGGAGAGGAGGCAGCTGATAAGGTAGCACCTCTCTCCTCCCACCCTACAGCAGCAAAGGCAGTTCTGCACTTTCTGCAGGAGTAGGGACGAGGTGGGGACATTAGTGCAGGCAGCAAGGGATAGAGAACCAGTTAGTTGCTGGGGGCCAAAACCCTGTCTCAGTCTGTTAGCTGAGGTCAGAGCATCCTGCCTTCAACTACACAAGACCCGAGGTCAGTTGGGATTTGGTATCATCTGCTAGCAATGCCATCATAGCTCTTTGAGTTCCTTCCCAACATTTTGCAGTCCGATTCCTTCCCTTCTCTTCCACCCACAGGGAGTGGGTACAGATGAGAATGGGTGCTTTACAGCTGCCATTTGTAACATTGTCATATCATTAATGTGGAAACATTGCAAAGGAGTTTTTTTCTTTATCTGGAGGATCAAAGGATTAAAAGGCAGGAATCTTCAAATCTCACAGAAAGAATAAGTGGGTCATAAACCCCCATTCCGCAATGTGTAAACAGAGCATTTTGTAATGCAATAACGAATAATATATCTGAAGTAGTAATAATACATGTAATGTGTTCTGATGTTGTTTCTAATTAAATGGCAGAATACTGTAGTCTTCTTTCACTCAATTCTGTCATAATGCAGTTTTAATGCATATACACATACTGTTTGATAGCATGATTTGCTAATAGCATCATGTTATTATATTAACATCAAATAGTTACTTGCAGTCCCATTAGATAGATCTGGTGATAATGCTTTCTTGCAGATCTTTTATTCAGTTCCCAACTAGCTACTTGGGCTGTGCTATTTATGGCAGATGGGCGCCTCACATTCAATGTATTTTTTTGTACTTTTTTTTTTAGAAAGTTCTAGCTAACACAGTTTAACTGTTTCTCAGAAGGTAAATAAGGGAATAAATATGTTAATTTTTCCCATGCTTGGAGAAATCATGCCATTACTTCCTATAGAAATGCTTGTTCTGTGGAAGACAGCCTTGAAATTTGGCACAAGGTACAAGACAGGAGTTATCAGAGCTGTACGGGCAGTATCAACACAGACTTGACAGGGTTGAGTTCCTTGTTGTCTTCAGGGGGTAAGATAGCTCAAAGGAAGGAGATGCTACCATCAGGAAGTTCAGGGCTAAGGATGCTACAGGAAACCTTGATGATTAAACTCTTCCAGAGGCTTATTGTTTGGCCTGGGGAAAATGCAGTAAAAGGAGGAAAGAGAAAGGTGGAAAGTTGAAGGGGACAGAGCGTAAGTGCAGCATGGCTCCTTATCAACGTACTGTTTCCAGTTGTGGAGGTAATTAGGGTTTGGGAGCCTCTGTACTGTGCTGTGGTGCAGAGTGGAAGCATGTCATTGGAGTCTTTCATAAAATTTTACCAAGCAGGGGGACAAAAAAGTCCCCAAGTCTCAGTGTTGGTTCTTACTTGTTTTGGCCAAAAGATAGAAGCCCTCATGACAGATCTAAAGGTCACTCCCCTGCTGATGACTTTTGTGTCAAGGAATACAGTTCTGCATGGTGGGTTTTTTCCCTCATTTTGCATTTAAGAAAGGAAAATAATTGCATTAAAACAAAGAATCAACTAGATGCTAAGGTTAAAATTTTGGTCATGCATCTAACTGATCACTACAAGCATTTCTCTATGTGCTAACAATGTAATTTCTCCAAGTGTGGGTAAGATAATGGTTTTTTCCATTGCCGCCTTAGAAATACTTACAGTGAAGATTGCCTGTGCAACCCTTATTAGTCACCTTGTGCGCATTACTGTAATAGACTTTCATTGCGTGAATACATATTCCTTCTTCCGTAGTCCCCTCTGTACCTTGCAGTGCACAAGGATGCTGTTGATAAATTGCTACAGCTTGTAAAGCAGTAAGTTGCAGGTTCCTGAATTTCAGTTTCTATGTATCAGAAAGGGGTTTGTTCTCATAGGGATACTGAAGAACTTATTTTAATATTACTTCTCTAGCAATTCTCAGGTACCCATTGCATTTTAGAGATGGAGAAAAAGCCAGCAAAATCAGTCATTGCCCTCAGCCAGTTTTTTCCCTGATTTTGAGGTGCCTAGCGTTTGCTTCTGTTGTTCAGTGTAGAAGACCATGTTGTGACAAGAAAGGGTTTGTGTGACTTGTACAGGTGAAAATGTATCACAGCTACTGGGGCAGCAGCTGGGCAATTCAGCATGTGTTGGGCAGCAGCATCTCAGCTGAGCCAGAGGTTAAAGGTGGTACTGACATCCGTGTATCCTGGGAAGGGGGCAGCATCCCCCAGTTGGATTAGGTCTTCCTCTGGGAAAATGGCCTCCAGAGGGCAGGCAGAACTCTGTTGGCTGGACTTTTGACTTTCATTAGCAGCTGATGAAATTATTGGTGGAAAAATGCTGGATCGTGTTTTCAGAAAACAGGCAGTAAGTAAAAGCAAAAAAGGCTGATAGAGCTACTTGGTTCTTACAGTTTTCTTCAATTTAATATGGTGTTTAAAGTTTAAGGAACAAAAAACCCCTTCCCTCTGAAATTGCAAGTTTTCTCCAAAAATAGAGCTGGTGAGAAAAATGTGAACTGACTTTACCAAAAATATCAACTATGTCGTGAACAAGTCTCAACTACATTAAAGCAAAGCAGCTTGATTACTCTTTCCCTCTCTCTCACTGCTGCTGCTCTGTGGGGACCAGTCTTTCACAGGGAAGGATGCAGACCAGTAAGAGCCAGCTGTATGCGTACAGTGTGCTGGACTGCCTCAGGGCTTTCCCAAACCAGTTATACCTGCAGCACTGAATAACGCCACATTATCATCCTGACAGCATCAATAAGCAAGGCGGAGGGAGAAGGACACCACAGGCTTACACAGCAGGCAGCGGACCACTGCTGTCCCCTCTGAGTTGTCCATTTGAGTTCTGCAACACCAGGGGCTGGATGTTGGCAGTGCCTTTTGCTCCTGCTGTGCACCCAACAGCTCTCATAGCTTTTCCTTATCCTCTGAGAGAGCAGATCAACCCTATCATTACTCTTCTTGTAATTCCTTTTACACCCCATGCATTTTGAAGGCCTTTGTCTGTGGCCTCTCTGCACTTTAGTAGGTCAGTTACAAGGGCTGGCCCTTGGCTGGCCCCGTACATCTTTACTGTACAGTTAAAATAGTCATTTTCTGAGTCAGTACCAGGGTTTCTTACCTTGAGCTCCTTGACTGTAAAACAGTCTGTGAGCAGACTCGACATCCAGAAAGTAGTCCATTTTGAAGGAACTTTATGTTTGTGTATGATACTCTGGTATGGATGATCAGTCAGATTCCTGGGAAAGATTACAGAGATGTCAGACAGAAAAAAGCTGGTGAGTTTCTTTGTGGAAAGAATTGTGTAGGCAGTCACTGAAGTACTTCATTTGGCATATTAGGGTCAAAGCATTTTCAAATCACTATTCATAGAACTTCATAAGTATCCTTTTCTATTTTAGGATGTTTGGTTTAAATCCTTGTCTAAAGACATAAAAGAAAAGTCCTACTGCAGTATTAGCAATATTCCTAGCAGCTGTACAGTACAGTCACCTTTATTTTAGCTACAGTCTCCATTTCTTACAATACATACTTAGATTCACCTGCCTGTTATATTTGCTGTTAATAAGAAGATCCGAAAGTCTTGGGGCAGGGACCTCCTTTAGCCAGATCCACAGCCAGCACTTCCAAGTAGGCACTATTGTAACAGACTACATTAAAGATAGCATTCGTGCCGCTTACACCAAAACCCTGCACTCGAAAGGAAGACACAATATTCTGGATATTTCATTCCACCCAAATGACCAGAGGCAAACCTTGCCTTTCCTCTCCCCTCTTACTGACCAGAAGTAGCAACAGAACATCCCACCATCAATTTCACAAGATGTGATAAGAGCAATCTTTAAGAAATGGTAGGCTATTCCTAGCACTGCTTCTTAGCTAAGGTTTATATTTTTGTCATTCTTCTGAATCTCAGATCTGTCTAGATCCCATATTACAACTGTCTAAGATGTACATTGAATCAGGTTTGCCCCTGCCAGGCAGAGTTCCCGGGATTATGCACATTATTGTGACCCTTCTCCAGCCTTCTTGCTACCCTCTGCATTTTCTTCTACTCTGAATAACTCACATTAAAACACAGGATTTGCAGAAAACACACAATCTAGTTCTCTCCTCCACACCTCAGTTAGCTACGGCATATAATCATAAGCATACAAACAGCTCAGCACAACGTTTATTTTAAGACAGACAAAAATACCTCTAGTCCTTTTCCATGCAAACCTAACAGAAAGGTTTGAGGCAAAGCAATTCCTTTTATTACGTTGGCAAAAATCAGGAAACCAAGGTTCCAAAGCTTTCCCTTTTTGCTTCGATTTGGTTTTCATCAATCAACATGCAGTCCTTTCTAAAATTCAGAAGCCTATCCCGATGAGAAAACTTTTAAAATTCCTCAGCAATTCACTTCACTGGAGCACTCCCAAACCAGAAACAATACTTACTGCAGAGTATCAAGAGCTGCCGGGCAGTGGTGTAAGCTCCAGTAGTTTCAAGGAGGGTTTCTTTGATCTTACTAAATGTCCCCAGTGTAAGCAAACAATTTTGATTGTTTGATTGGAACTGTGATGAATAATGCATAACGTCAACTGGACTTCCTTTATCAGATAAAAATGGCCAGGAGATGTTGTTACTTAGCAACAGGAGGTGACACTACGATCATCTCCCCCACTCCCCCCCACCCTTCAAACTGAAGAATTAAGCCCCTGGTTTTGATTTGATAAAAACTTTCCCAAGGGGCAAAAAAAAAAATCTACATCAAGTTTCCTTACGAATTTGTTTTTCACTCTGATCTTCCTTGTTGCATCTCATATTCTGAGATATTTTTAAGTGTTTCATAATGATTAACTGTAGCATTACGTTTTGTCTAATAATTTGCTTTCAGTAAGTAAAATACCTGCTTTCTCCATCATTTACCACAAGGGTAATGAGATTGTTAAATGTTTTGCTATGAGTATAATGCAAATAACATCTTGAAGAGACTAATTTCTTATCTGGTACTGCTTGTTGGACGAGGCAGACAGAAAAAGCAACACAAAAAAATGTTCCAGTAATGCTATGAAATATACACATTATCCAGAAACCTTTCCTATTACAGAATTCCTACTTTAGGTAATTAACTCATTCTTGAAGGAGCTCTAACATCTGATACAAGCATTCTCGAGGAATTATTGCGTTTCTGCTTAAGATACAGCCTTTTACAAAATACATGATGTAGCTTTTTTCAGGAAATACACATTGATAAAAAGCCAAGCACCGTGAAAGATTTTAAAAATAAATAAAGAAAATCAGATGCAGGAGATAAGTACTTACCAGTGTTATTGACCTCTTTCCATCCTACTGTCATGGAATAAGACTAAGCAAATGCAACCCAGTCTGTGAGCCAGAATGCACAGCTTCTAATTTTCACTTCAACCTCGAAATCAAGAGTACTGAATAGAGAAAGGTGACGGATCTGCTGTTGTATATTATGATGAAATGAAAGCTCTTAGCACAGATCTGAGTAGAACTGCTTTTTTTTATACTACATTAGCCTGCTAATTTGAGAAAAGTGAAAGGCTTTGTTTTACTGTCTTTTATCTGTTCTCTTTCCTACCCCCACAATTTAATTTGCATTTAAAATTATTCTTATGTCTCCACTGCACTCCAAGGTATGGAGCATTTTCTAATCACGATGAATGTTCAGTGTGGTTTTTGTGCAATGCCACTTTTATTCTGAGCCAGAAACATGGTGAGTAATTATAATTGCCAGCTATTTTCTAGAATGAAATACAGAGTGGTTGTCTGATGCAGTTTCTGATTTTTCCTCCATTTAGCGGTATATTGCAACAAACTACTCAGTCAAAGCATCAGTAAAAACATAAATCAAATAGCACAGTGTCGTGGCAGGATAGCTTAAACATGCATATCCATAGACCGTGAAAGCAGAATATGTTTCTACCCAGATCTTTTCAATTATAATGTGCCTTTACCCAGTTTGAAAGTGGGCTTGTATGGTTAATAAGCTGAAATATAGCACAGTTATCTCTCGGTGGCTTCAAGTTCATCTAGTTTAGCATTATTGGAGCTGAACATGGTTTGGAATCCTGATGAAGCCAGTCACTAGGGACTAAACAAGGGTCACGCTATTAAGTTGCATGGGCATCCCTCACAAGAGGGCCAGGACCTTGCTTCTTCCAGCAGGTCTTAGTGTAGTTCCCCAAAGTCTGATTTTGGAAGTGGATCAGAAATTGAAGGTGGCAGTGATAAAGCAATCCCTTGATAAATTTAGACTCAGAAGTTCTGACCAAGAGACGTGTCAGGAAGCAATCAGGCTTAGTCTTCACGTATTTGCAGATATTCTGCTCCAAAGATCAGGTATAATTGCCCTCTGAAATCCATTGCCACCAAGCGCTACTGGTGCTCAAAACTGTGGGTTCTGAAAAGTTAGATTTTCATTTCAGTATCAGAAAACTCTGATATCAAGTAGTATAGGATTTTTCTGCCTTTTAAGAAGAAACCCGAGAAGGTAAATAAACGTTCAGAGTACAGGGTTTTTTTGATGCAGGTTAAAAAGTAAGAATCCCCGTGAGCAGCTTACTGCATGGGTTTCCACTCTTCAGATTTCTTACATGCTGCTTCAAAGCATCCAGACAGTATTAAAGATCAGGTTGAGCTATATGAACTCCAGGTAGAATCTGGTATGGCTGTTCCTACTCTGGCACCCCACTAAATATGGTTGGATTGAGTAGGCGTCTCACAGTGCCACCTTAGTGGTGGATCTGGCTTGTGCAAACTGTGTTCCTGTTTTCAGAGGTGTGACAAACATTTTCATTCCTAAACACAAATTAAAACAAACAGCAAGAACACTGCAAGCTGCTGCCTCTGCATTTCGGAGAGTTGCTAGCACCTTCCTCTTTGCATTTTGGAGACTTTGTATTTGCCATGATGACTACTGAACGCCAGGTCCTTCCAAGCTGTCCTCTGATAGTTATCGGATCATTACCTTGTGGACTGGGGGCAAGTTACCTGTTTAGCTCAGCGGACTTTCTTCAACAGAAAACCAGAAAAAAAGAAGAAAGGCTGGCAACACAGAGACACAGAAAGAAAAATGGAAGGCAGGAGAACACTATCCTTCGTTCTCTACAAGGATCACATCCTGCTTGCTTGCAAGCAATATGGAATACTTTTTTTTTCTAGGAGTGCTGGATCTCCCAGTCAGAAGAAGGCTGAAAAAAAGTACAACCTCGCATGCTGGAGAATGTTTTATAGCACCTGTCCTTTAGCCTTTGGCGTGTCCTTCTGATCCTCTTTGCCATCATCCTTTCAATCTGCACTGTCATCTTCCACCCCTGACAAGGAAGCGTAGTCATTGAAATCACCAGCAGCCTCTCTACTGACCATTGCAAGATCATCCATCTTGATACTTTCATCCATCTCAGGGATTTACAGTTCACTTTAAATTATAGTGCAGCAGTTCTGACAGCTGCTAAGAGCTCTCTCTGACTAGGGGGAACTTAGCAACAAGAAAGATAACAGTGCCTTTATATTTGTATGCTTCCATGGCATTCATCACTGTGAGGGAAATCCTTCCCTGCCTGATTACAAAGTCTTTAGGATGGTAGTGTGGGCTCAGATTTGACCCGCAGTCCAGAGAGACCTCTAGTCTCAGAAAGGGAAATCCATTACCTCCACTTCAGTTGACAAGTCTACGTGTCTAGAAAAATGTTCAGGTTAAACAGATCTGTTTTCTGTGAAGTATGATCCCCAGATCAGGCTTCCCATATCCTTGAGGCTCACTCTGAAAGTTTTGCGCAGCTCTTGAGCTAATGCACTGTGTGTTGAGATGTGTGTTCTCAACACATCTCACATGTGACTTGGTTCCCAAAGAACAGCAGAGCACCTCCGGGGGCAGGACAGGGAAGGACAGCAGTAGCCAGAACCAGAAACCGTACTCTCCAGCTCTCTGAACCCTTCCCTCTGCTCTATCAAGCCCTGAAGCCAAACTTGCAAAACCTCTGCTATTGACTGGACATCTTATCAGCACAGATCCCTGTTCAGGATAAAGAGGGCAATGGTTTAGTAGATAGCCACGGAGGACTAGGCTGAGACCCAAAGTCTTTGTGAGCTAGACTGTAAAACCAACCAGCCAAACTCTGCTAAAGAAATACTTGGAAAAAACCTGTCATGCTTTGGAAAAAATGTGAAGCCAGCGTTCCTCATCATGAGCTTAAGTAACCTACTGCATCACATTTGACTTTTTCCCAAATTAAAAAAAGAAAACCAAACAAAAAAAAAAAACCCTCAAGAGGAAAGTAATTGAACACTTGGCATTTAAAAGGAGTGAGTAGCCTTCTGGTTCTCTTAACAGTCAGATACATGTAGGCATAGGGCTGGGTTTTTTTCCTACCCTGAACTCTTTATTGAGAACATAACTGTTACTGTAATGACTCAGAGCCTTGGAAAAAAAAGTCTGCTGCTGACAAACACTAATATTAACCTGAAAGAAAGTGGGAGAGAGAATGTAATGTGTGACTGAAGAAGTGTAGGCAAGGTGATTATTACAGAGAGTTGTTTCCTGAGGATTCAGAATAAAGGAAGAATATAAAAGTTTAAGCCCCTAAGCTATGAAGAATGGGGTTTTTTGAAATTTTAATTATCAGTCTTGTGCTTAGATATATTAAAAAGAGAGGATTGCTAGCAAAATTAAGACACAAATATGTTCTCTATTTCTTATTTGTAATGCAAGACAAATATTATGATGCACACAACATACAATAAAACATAAAACTATTCAAATGAGGGTTACAAATGCTTCACAGTTATAGAGGCTAACATTGATGCTTTCAGAAGTTTCTACAAATTTTGTACAACTCTATCTTGGGGTCGTCAGGCTGAAACCACTTAGGAATCTTAAGAGAGTTGTCCAGAAGAAGAGGCACTCACAGTGTAGAGGTGTTTATTTTTAATGCTTCTGCCATAAAAATTATCAATATCTAGAAACACTGAAGAAAGCATAAAGATAGCTCTGGCTCTTGAAATCAGTGGAAGGCTTGGTTTGGGCTTTCATAGCATCAGGGTCACATTCTTGTTATTTAGCTCTGAAGCATGAACTGCATGGATTCCAACGCAGAAGAGATGAGCTTGAAAAGAGGCAGCTCCAGCATCATGTCGTGAACAAGAAGTTCAAGAAGTTGCTAGTTGAGAAAATCTTAGAAGTGCTGTCATGGAGAACAAAGGTTAGCCATCCTGCATAGAAAAAGTCTATTCTAAGATGATGTATGGCAGTTTGATACGCCTTCATTTGAGGGAGGAGAGGTTGAAGTCATAATTATATGATAAACATATTAGAGAAGAGAGAATTTAGGAGAGCATGTATGTTAAAGCCTAATCCTTCCATCCTTATACAGGCAGAAATTCTTCTGCAATTATAGACCTTTGTCATCCTCCTCAATTACATGACCAGATTTTTTTTTTTTTTCCAATAACAAACTACGCAGGAAAAGAAGAGGATCTTTCCCGAATTCATTACCACAGGTGACATGGTGGAAGCAGAGAAACACAGAGCTGCATGTGTCAGGGGAAGTGGATGAATCTAGTGAAAGAGTAAAAGTCCTACTCACTTTGCCTACTCGAAGAGTTCTGGCAAAGGAACTTTGAAAGGATTCAAAGGGGCAGCTGGAAACAATGACAGACAGACAACAAAATCCTCCATCTTCTGTGCCTTCCTGGGACTGAGCAGTCACCAGAGCTTGAGCTATCCCCCATGCAAAGGACAGTGCGACTGGCTAAAGATGTAATAGGGAATGCCTTTAATTTGCACCAGCACAGGTATCAATGATCTCAGTCTTAATCTTCACTGAAAGAAAGGGAAAACCATCAGAAGGAAACTGGAAACAAATATATGCCTACAGTATCCCAATGGCCTTTGAGATGTTGCACTCATAGTGGATCATTCCTAAATCTGATTTCAGTTAGTTGCTGGTTTAAATGGGATAAACAATTCTGAAATAACTGAGCAGCTGTACATAAATACAGTAATGTGATTACATTTGATAGAAATCTAGGAATTGCAATCTGATTAGAACAAAATCAAATGACTTCTTGCCAGCTGACTTTATGTAAGTGAAAGACATAATTATGGAGTATTAATGAATTTACAAGGTGTAGTCCTCAAATAAAATGATGAGATTTAATATTCATAGGGCACCGTGCATACATAGATAAATAATGCATATGAATGCCAGTCTCTGAATAATTTACATCAAAATCAACCTCCTTTCCTGTTTCTACACTGTGCTATCCTTGAAAAACTGCATCAACTTCTAATACAGTTTTCAGAAGTGCTTGGCCTGTGTTTTTTATGATTGTCTTCCCTAGAAGATGGATCAACAACAAGAGCTTCAGAAAAAAACCAAACCCTGTCTTATGTTTCCTGTTTCCTACCCTGTGCTGCTCTGTGGCTGCTGAGGAGCCACATCATTTGCAGTTGGAATATTTATAGGACTTGTGATGAAACAGGTGAATGCAATTGAAAAAACAATCATCCCAATTCCTCAGGTGTTCCTGGACACACATTACTGTACCTCACTACTGGATTTATTCCAAACTTTGCTTTTACCTTTAACTTATTTTGGACACAGGTTTGGTTTGGTTTTTTTTTTATGGGCATGAGTTGGATGTTTTTATGCATTTCAAATATGTAAGCATATGCAAGTACGTATTGCTGTGCTTTCCATACCTTGTTGAAGGATTTGACCCTGCATAATGCAGGTCTATGCAATGTCAAAAATGACAAGGAGGATAACAAGCCAGAAGAACCTAATTCTGTCTTAATGATAGTGAGACTGTAGAGCTGTCAAGTTAGTTTGCCTGGTAGCAAAAGTATGGCCTAAAAGAGGAATACATATCGCAGCTTCGTGTTCCATTAGCAGGATGGGGGCTACGCTAGTTCTCATGTCTCCTCAGACATGCCTGCTTTCTGCCCACGTCCTTCTCCTTTTTCACCATACACTGCAGGCTCAGGAGAATACTTCAAACTCTTCATACTTCAAAGAATTTGTGCTTGCCTTTGAGCAAAACCTCTTTGCACCTTCAGTAAGAATTTGTGGGGCTAACACCAAATTTGCATTCTACCGTGGAGTGGCTAATGCAGACCCTGTTCTCCAGTTTCTTCAGCTTGCCATAAGATCAGGTCTTTTAACAACACCAGACTGCATATGGTTTCTAAAAAACATCATCAGCCTAGGACAGGTCTTCATGTGGGTTGTGCTTATTTTCAGTCAACCCCATTAAGAAGAAAAATAATACATTTATTCTGTTGCCCAAGTTTCACTAATTATTAGAGACACTACAGTCACATTAGTGAGGTGTATCCCCATGAACCGCCAGAACAGCATGTACAGGCAGACTGCAAATAATTGCCCTGACAAATGACATTTCACAGTCTGCGGGTGGTCTTCTCAAAATAACATTCGATGTTTGCTCTCTACCCCCCAGGCTAATAAGTAATTTTAATAAAACATTGTCTTCAGGAGAATGAAGAAAAAGGTACTTGTGGCGCAACCTAGAAGTAAGGTTTTTAAAATAAAATTTCATTTCATGCGTCCTTGTTTAAAAACTTACTAAAAATCAGTGGAAAGTCCAGTGAATTTAGGTTAGACTAAGTACAGAGCCTCAGTTTCATTCTTTATGGGGCAGATCCTTCTCTTACAGACTACCTTCAGAAACACTAAAAGTTATAACATTAAGCGTCCTGATTAACTCTTGTTTACATATTGTGTAGTAGTCATTTCTAATCCATTTACATTTTTCAGTTAGCAAAACCAGCAAGCGTCCCTTGTGTGGCACACATACCATCCAAATAAAATTTCCAGGGACTTGAATTCCAGCAAAATGCACAGCTGGCATCTTACTCCTGGTCATGCTTGGCGTGAATGATAGTTTTAATATCAGATGGCTGTAGGCTTAGATCACATGCCGAGATACATGACTTGCACCTCTTAGCTTTTTGACGTGATTGCATGGGAGCTCATAGTGTAACTATAAATCCAGGGCTTGCTTTCTGTTGATTTCCAATACTCAAGCCGAGTCAATGATAAAGCCAGCAAACAGAAAAGCCCAGTCTGACGACCGGGTCTCACCAGTTCTGTTGTAACTGCGACATGCACAGCAGTAATTAAAGGACATGGTTTTCCTTAGGTTACCGCTGCAGCAGAGTTACAGATACTGCTCAGGAGGAGGGTTTGCGGTGATAGCTCCCGTGTTGCACAACGGAAGAAAATGCGAAGCTCAGAGCAGCTCTGGAATTACAGCCCTGAAGCTACAAAGATGCATGTTCTGTAGAGGTCAGTGTCTCCACAGAGAGGTGAAGGTGATGCCTGGTCTGTTAATGTAGTCTCACTGCATTATTTTTGTGAGAAATATGACTTTAATATTTCCCCCTCCCCTATAAAAGACTCCCAGGGTAATAACAACAATAAAAAACCCCCTCCCTACAATGTTTTCTTTTTAAACACATCAAGCATCAGAAAAGCTGTCATTTCAGACCAACTTCTGCCCATCCCTATGGCAACTAATGGAAGCATTTAATACTATATATACAAAATGTAATTTGCTCCCCCGCCATCTCTAGTTACACTCTTCTTTTTATGCTAAAATTGCTCCATGACGCCTACAATGTTTGGAAAATGCTTCTGAAATGACATGCATCAGAGGTTCAACGTCACCGAAAAAAGCTCAAGTGACCAATTAAAAAATACTGATTTTGAAAACGCAGTTGAGGAAGTTAGCAAAGGCCAAAAATATCTTGTCTGGATGGTCATATTTGTAGTTTTGGAATGCCCAGTATTAATACTAACAATGTCTTCAGAAAAGAAGGGGGGAGAGGAGAAATCAGACACTGATAACCAAACCAGAAGAAGTGACAGTATTTAATATCTTTGCAGCCTGCAATCAGTGGTGCCTGTCACAGAAAGAACTTGAAAAGCTGTGAAGCGGTCTCTGGAAATCCTTCTGTCTAGCCCCTTATAGCTGTAGAAGTTACTTATAGTCAGCTTGAACTCAGGGCTTAAAATACTAAAATTAAAATAATGAAAAGATAAAAGTAATATGGATTTTTTAAATCTCCTTTTCAGAAGGGAAAGATAAAGAGTATTCATTGCTTAAAGGTCTGTGTTATGAATCTTTTGTAACAGAGAACACACAGTTATTATTTGGCTGTCCAGATCACCTGCTTTGTTGTTCTCTATTCCTCACATCTTTTATCTATACCTGTTTCAGAGCTGAGTACCATACAGTAAAAAACATTATTAAACACAAGCATAATAGGAAATAACTCCTTTCTGTTAACTCCCTTTGAAGTGGTCAAACATGCACAAAAAGCATCTCAGTTTCATTAGGCCAGATTTAAAGAAATATATAAAGGTATTTTTATGGTATGTAAACATATAAATCCACATATATAAGGTTTTTATATATATATATAAACAAATGAGAAGAGCAAGAAGAGAACTATTGTGTGATAATAGAACACCTTTGTCATTGTTATAACAATAACAGAAACTCCCAGGTTATCAGAATGTCTCTCGGGTATTTCCAGTAGAGAGTTCAAGTGTGAAAGGGGTCCAGTTCACTAAACTCAAGAAACAGAGTAGCTCTGCCATTGCCTGAATTCTTATATTCTTTATTAGAGTATGGGGCTCTGCAAACAAGGGGTCTTGTAACAATCACCAGCCAGCAAAGACAGATATTGCCTACAAACCAGGCTGTGCAGCTTTATGGTAGGCTTTGAGAAAACATGAAAAGTTATGCAGAATTTTGTGTCTCTTAGAGATGCCCAGCATGGGCAAGAAAGAGAGAAGTACCACCTAACTTAGGAGAACAGTTTTTTAGTATTTCTTTTGGGGTGTACAAAGGAAACTCAGCTTCTGCAGCGGAGGTAAGTGGGCACAGTGCCATCACAGTGGTGACTGAAGCCAGGCAGTGCTAGCTGCTTCCTCTAAATAATCTTTCTTGCACCTTCCTTGTGCTAGTCTTCTACAGGCATAGACCACTGGCAATTACCTATAGCCTCCTAACAGGGTTCAATGAGATGAAGGTCTAAACCGGGTACCTTTCCAGCAAAGGAACCACATAGAAAACTAAAGTTAAGAGGAACTGGCCGTGCCTTTGCAAGGCCAGTCCCTGAAATACTGTCTATCTGGAACTACAAGTAGATGGAAATAACAACATGCCAAAAAAGAGTAGGACAGAGTCTAGAGGAAGGGGGAGACAAAGAAACACACTTTGTCACAGAGTTCTGTGAACAATTTCCCACAAAATCATCCAACAACAGATTTCTCATCAAGGCTGGACCAGGGGGACAACTGGAGCTTGAACTAGGCCCACCACCCCTCCTCCTGCTTTAGGTTCTCACACCTGAGGATGTACTTCAGCTGGGAAGCTATTCTCTCGGGGCTCTGTATGTAGTCAGCAGCCAACAAAACCAAATTACCCCAGAGGTTAATTCAGAGTAATCCTGCCTTGCTTTCCTCTGCTTGCAGGAACGAACTCTCTGTGAGAATCCTCCTTTTCCCCCTTCAAGCCCAAAGAGGCTCTTCATTTGTTCCTGTGGTGGCTCAACATCCATGGCCCGCAGGGAGGCTTCAGTGGGTCTCATAACAAATGCGAATGAGTTGTCTGGCTGTTGAAATAGGGGTGAATGCACTGTACTTGGTTTAGCTTGGAAACGGGATATGGTGTACGACTAAATCAGAGTGTCTGTAACCAAAGGGACTAGTTGGACAGTATCTATAGCAGCTCTTTAATGTATACGACAGGCTCCTTTAGCCAAATGCTGGCACTACTGAAATCCATCTGCATTTTACACCCATCTTCTGCAAGCTCACTGTTTGACCCCATGTGACACACATTGGGAAACATTGACATTTTTTAGTTATGTGAACTTTCACTACTAGGCTGTAATTTTCCTCTCAATGCCTGGAGCCTATGAAAAAATGCAATTTGCTGGAAACAATTGTAAAAGCCTGAGGAGGTGGGGAGTGGAACACACAAATAGTGTGTATTTAATAAAAGAGAGATGCAGTGCACTCTCCAGGAAAAGGGTTATTGGAGAAGGGAAAAGTCTTTGAAGGCAGTACTTCATACAGAGTTGCAGTCTAAATGACAAACAGCATAGTGGGATAGACCAATAAAAGGACAGCAAACAACAACAAAAGCACAGATTCACAGAAATACAAGACAGAAGGGGACTTCGAGAAATTATCTAATCCCTGTGCACCAGGGCAAAGTTAACCTCACCAAGCTCATTCTTCACCGACATTTCTCTAACCTGCACTCTAAAACGTCCCTTGAAAGACAGCACGGCCTCCCTGGTAGGCCTTTCTAGTGTTACAATACCCTGAGGGTTATAATTTCTTTTCTTAAAATCTCCCAATTTCTCTGCTTCAAATGGAACTTTTCCCCCATTTTCTTCTGGTGCATATCATAAATAATTGAGCAAGATGGTGTAACTTGAATGTCTTACATAGAAATAATGTATTCAGTTCCTTTGCTGACGGGAGAATTATAGTCCTCTGTAGGTGACTAGAAAGCTACCATGATATTCTGAATTGTGAGAACCTTTGAAGAACGCAGTTGACCATTTTCTTCTCAATCAAGAATGCATTTGAGATGCTCAAAATAAAATATTTGTCAAGCACTCTGCTTTTCAATCCCTGTCTGTCTTCTGCAAAGGTTTTTTTTTCATTAAGTTTTGTCGCCTCATAAAAGGATGCTGTTTAGTTAATTTATTTAATAATCCATTGAACTTCACAATTATCTGGAGAATTGTGACAGAGTCAGATATTGTCATTATTGGTTAAAAAAAAATAAGCCCATTTGTCATAACTATTACAGTAAGACATCCTTTCATTTTCACATCCACAACTTCTTTACTCCTACAACTGCTGCTTCTGTGAGGGACTGAAACTCCCCAGCAATAGCCTCTTGGCAAAGCAAACAACCAAAATGGAGCTCTGGCAAAGAGCTCTGTAGCCACTGCTGTTACATGGGCTTCTTTCCTCCCCGGCAGTCTGCTTCCCCATGAAACTCTGCCTTGCCTAAACCCAGGAGCCCAGTTGTGACCTGGAGTTGAGAAGATCACATATCCAAGATGTAATTAACTGAACAGATTCTTCTACTGTGATTAGAAGGGACAGCTTCATCCCAGCTGCATTTTCTTCCTCTCAGTTCATTGCAGATCTGTATTTTGCTGAGAGATTTAGCCAAGCACTGTGTTATGTCTGCTTCAAACAAACTTTAAGGAATAACTCACAATTTGTGCTATTCCACTACTGTTCTTCATAATTTGCCTAAGTCCCTCCTGCCCATAGTCATAGCTCAGAAGTCCCACCGTGGCAGGCAATGAAGAAATAATCCCTGCCAGAAAGATTTTACCATCTAAATATTTTATCATTGAAATCAGTAGCAAAAGCTGCTGTGAGAAGGCCTCCTTGCTCCATGAAAGAAAACAGGGGAATAACAAAAGAGAGGACAAGGAAAGACAGCCCGTTACCATCAGTGGGACACTAGGACAGGCCTGCTGTATCTTGCCATTGTTTTGCCTCACAAGCAAAATGCACAAGTGCTCCCTACTTTTCAGTAAGGTATAACCACACCATGTTTCTCCCTTAGGCATCCACCTGCCATTTCCCCCCCTTCACAAAACTTCCTCCATTGCTGCTGCTTTTCTGGGATGAATTTTTTTACATGTCATCCTTTCTGCAAGTTTTCAATTTCTTTTGCTCCTGCATGCAGAAAGACCCAACCACATGACACTCAGGACACTATCTTTTGATTATAAAAAGGGTAAAAAAAAATACATCAAGCTAAAAGGCAAGCAGCATAAACAGCAGAGTGAGTTATTTCTTCCAGGACATAGCTGTTCTGGCGCCAGCAGAGAGTGGCACCCTAATTACAGGCAGGACGTCTTTCAAGTTTTGATCTTTGCCTCTGCTTTAGAGCAGGGGTTGGCAGCTGTGACATGGGTGCCAGACAGGGTATCTAAAAAGATGCCTAAGAGGGAGCAATGGCACAGAGAGGCATCATTAGGAGACAGCCATCATCAGCTTCTGGCTCCCAAAGCAGGTATCATTGTGCTACACAGCATTTAAGTTCTGTGGGCTTTCACTAGCACATATGCAATCTAACTCGGAGAAGAAAAATAGAAGCCAGAGCATTCTCTGTCTGATCTGTGTCTTAGGAGTCACTAAATAAAGCTAGGACTACTGGGAGAGATTCTGAATTACAGATTCAAGTAAATAACTGGAGAGGTGCGGCCCCTAGGAACTGGATAAGATGGAGAGACATCCATGAAATAGGGAAAGCAGAAGCATTCCCATCTGAAACCATGACAAGCTTAAAGCTTCTATAGGGAGTACGTACATGCACAGAGGTGCACACGCATACAGGAAAGTATGCAGAACAAATTTAGGTGATAGGTTAAAACTGTTTCTCCTTTCTGCACAGTTTGTTCATCTCCAGTGGATGTAGACCCTCTATGAAATGCTGAATTAGCTGCCCTGCCTGACACACACAACTTGCTAAAACTGCAAAAGTGTGCTTTTTACTCAGCTAGCTTAGGAAAAAAGTACTTTTTTTCTCTAGTCATTCTCTGGCAAAGTGCAGTATATCTAATTTTGTTAAATTCCAAAACACACTGTGCACCAAAGTACTTGTAGGTGTAAAGTGGAATGTCAAGGATGAGTCAAAGATTAATACCTAAATTATAGAGTGTGAAATGGGAATTACAGTCTTAAATATCACGTTAAGAACTAGGAAGTATTTACCTAGCCTAAAGCACTACCTCTACTGTAATAGGCAAAATGCTTTTCCCCTTTAGTTAAAGGTGGTTCTTCAATAGTCCTAAGCTGGAGCCGGAGGAGTGCATAGGATGGAGTGACAACTCAATGACAGACTTTTGCAAACTTCTGCGTAACTCTTATTCAGTACAGCACTCACTAGATACAAGGCAATGCTTCAGTCATACCTACTTCCACTGCTCTGCAGAACAAGGGTGAATTTAAGACTGTACTTAAATAACACATGCTTGACTAGCTTGGGTCCTTCAAACGTATTGCTTCTTCCATTATTGCACTGTAAGATTATCAGCCAAGAAGTTTTCTGCTTTCATCAGTCACCCTCAAAAATCTTCAGTGACTTCATTGTCCTGTTTTTCCTCCATCCTTACAAAGCTTTCTTTTGCTTTCTTGGTGAAAAAAGAACCTTGGCTACCTTAGTAGTAGCCTTAACAAACCAAAAACTTGTAAGCAATGCTGTCAGTGCTTCCTGCTTTCTCATTTTCACCTTTTGCCCGTTATCTTTAGTTATCAACTCTTTACGGCAAGATCACTTTTTTTTTTTCCCCCCCACAGAATCACAGGGTTGGAAGGGACCTCTGGAGATCATCTAGTGCAACCCCCCTGCCAGAGCAGGGCCACCTCGAGCAGGTTGCACAGGAACNCAGGTCCCTTTCCTCAGAGCTGCTCTCCAGCAGGTCAGCCCCCAACCTGTCCTGGTGCAGGGGGTTATTCCTCCCCAGGTGCAGCACCCTACACTTGCTCTTGTTGAATTTCATAAGGTTCTCCTCTGCCCAGCTCTCCCTCCTGTCCAGGTCTCTCTGGATGGCGGCACAGCCTTCTGGTGTGTCAGCCACCCCTCCCAGCTTTGTGTCATCAGCAAACTTGCTGAGGGTGCACTCTATCCCCTCATCCAGGTCATTGATGAATACATTGAAGAGCACTGGGCCCAGTACTGACCCCTGGGGATCACCACTCATCACTGACCTCCAACTAGACTCTGCGCCCCTTATCACAACCCTCTGAGCTCTGTCTTGCAACCAGTTTTCTATCCACCTTACTGTCAATTCATCTAACCCACTCTTCCTAAGCTTCCCTTTGAACTTCACCAACTAACTTCTGGTTTAGTAATCAGTGCTCAGTGAGTCCAGTGCAGCTCAAACCCCATGCTTCAGCAACTGATACTTTGCACTGCTCATTAGCTGCTGAAAAATAGGATACAAAAATAAAACCTTGGAAAGCAGACTTAAATAGACTTGTGAATTGGTTATAGAGTACCCTGACAAAAAGTTATTTTATTTTTATTATAAAGGAAAGGAGGTTCATCAGTGAAACAGTTCCAGAGACTGAACTTTTGAAAAACTTGAATTTTTATGAGTTAAAAATACTAATAGCTACACACACACTTATTTTTAGTAAAATCTATTAAATATCACTTCTTGACATCAGCCAGCTCAGACTCACTGTACTCCAAAGTATCCATTTCATATTTTAGCATCTTCAAAAAGTCTTAGATGACTTTTGCTCTATACTTTGCCATTTACAAATGGTAAATTATATACTTAGCAGGACATAATTGCTAAAGAAGGCAACCAAAAAGAAACAGAAATGAGAAATACACAGGTAAGTTATTATCCTTGTGCTTCACAGAAATTCTTGATAAAGTCAGGACTATGTTTATGGCAGAAGGCCCGAGCTCTCCTTCAGGCAGGTTTTCCTCTATAGGCTGTCTTGTTTTTCTTGTAGCTGTTTATTATATTATGGAGACTGAGGCACTTATTCTGCGATCTCTTAATGCAACTCACTTTATCAAATATGTGGATGGATCAGAGAAATAGCCCTCTGTCTCTAGGTACAATTCTACTAGTGAAGTCTCCACTGTAAAGACTGGAAAAATTATTAAACAAAATGAATTGGCACTTGGTACACGTAAATGAAATAGAGTAAGTAAAGCTAGTTGAATTCCTGTAAGGACACAGGCTGCAGCATTTTGAATATACTGAAATACAGAATGCTTATGAGAGTCCTGGCAAAGGAAGGTATTGCAATTCTGTAAACTTAGAGATATAAAAGCTTTCATCATCAGTCCACATATGTTTTGCTGAGCACTGGTTTATGATTTTATTAATTGACCTAGCATATCTATCCATCTATCACTGCGTTTGGTGATGTGTGTGATAGTCAGTCCAATAAAGCCTTGTAGCACAAATGTATTATAGAAGAGAATCGCTCTGGTTGAGTAATCCAATGGCAGCAGCAGAAATGGTCACTCATTTAACTTTTGGGATTCTGCTTTAAGCCCGTGCCACCGTATAACATTCCTAGGAAATAGTGAGGTAGCACCTATATGATTACGAAAGCTCAAATTTGCATTTTTTTGTGACTGCCCGTACTCCTGGCAAAGGAAGGTAACCAAAGCGTGTAAACAGTACCAAAATGTGTCAGCATCTTACTGAGGGGGAAATCCACAGAGAGAACTAAAGAAAATCGAGGTACTCAAGGTTTAGTCAGGTGACACACTAAATGGTGGTAAGATAGCCTCACTGATATGAACTATCATGTTGAAAGCAAGATTTAGCAAAATCTCTGTGGCTAATTTCAATTTTATTATATTGGGAATACAGGATATTGGGATATAGGATGGAGATTGAAAACCCAAGTAACTAAGTGAAAGATCATGGGCTGGAATCTAATGTTAGTAGTTGTATTTCAACAGCAGCGTCAAGGGAAGCTTGTGTCTCTGAAAGCGGTCAAAGTCACTAAGATAAAAATTTCAACCTGTGAGAAATTTTTGCATAAAAAGCGACAGAAATTACTCCTGCTGAAATTTTCTTAAATGGAAAGGGACACTGTGAAACAATCAGGCTGATTATATGAAGTGTGGCTTCTCGTAAGATTTGGAGAAAACAAAAGGTACCTATATCATAAAAAGTGACCATAACGAAGGACCAGAGAAAAGATCTTTAGCCCTATTCTCTTGTCTATAAATAGGAAACATAAAAGAATACCTAAGCTAGTAAAAACACAAGGGAATTCACATGCCCTTTCAGATACAGGCTTTCGCAGATACATCATTATCTATGTGAATATAGGCAGCATTTTCCTTCATGTGAGCTGGTCCCCCTCTTTAGGCAGGCCTATAGGATGACTGTAGTGAAGTAGCAATTCACTCTACTTTTTGGCATTAGCTATGTATGACCTGTAGGGAAATTTGTTGTCCATCCGCAGCAAGCATATTTGTAAATGGGCCCTACCATTTTTAGTAACGGGGGAAAAAAACATACCAGGATTTTAAACTTGAGAGTTTCGTGTGACTGTGTATACCTCCTTCCTTCCTATCCCCAAAATACCAAGGTTGGCAAACTAGGACAAAACTTAAGAGAAGTATTCAGAGAGTCATGTGGAAACCCATTTTGGCATTAAAAGAAGATTATACCTAACAGCCACTAGGAAAAGCTTGCCTCTGCTGGTAACTCTCAGTGTACATTTGGAGTAGTTAAATTAGCCTTCAAGACAGGACTTCCAGACCTGATTTTTTAAGTACAAATCTTCAGTAATTGAATATCTTATTTTTCCTCCCTTCTTCCTTTCTAGCATGCTCTCATCAAGCCATCCACTTCCTGTCTGCAATAAAAGGAGACCTCCAGATGGGTAAGGGTCCGTTTCAGATCATTTGCCATGTTAAAAAGAAGAAGAAAGTGTTATGTGACTGTTTCTAGTAATAGAAAATTTTGATTTCTTGGGCACAAAGCAAAAGCATGATGAACAGTATTGACAAGGAGAAACAAGATTTCCAGTATCTCATACTCTGATGAAACAAAATCAAAGTTCAGAGAATGCTAGTTATGTATAATTTGAAAGAAAACAGCAATGAGAACATAAAAATAAATGTGGATAGAGTCCATGTTAGTCACAATAGAAACCTGAAAAGAAAATATATTTGGTCTGAGTACATCTCAGGTTTTGTATTTAGTTACAGAAACTGATCTATCACTGGAGTAGCACTATTGACTTGCTTTAGATGATGGATAGAACCAAAGAGAATTATATGCATTTCACTTCCCTGTCTCTGAGTTTAGTCTACATACTGCCTGATTTAATTTTCATCTGAAAAATATATTAGTGGGAATGTACTGCCATTTATAAAAGCCTCCTTGCTTCTGTCATCAGCGAGGTAGGTTGTCCCTACTTTTTGCCTAACGAGTATTTTTGTTGCATAAAGGATGCTGAGACTTGATTCAAAACTTGTTCTCTTTTCCTGGTCTGTAACAGCTCTCTACTAAACGTCCCCGTTTATAGGATTCACCTTGATAACGCCAACAGGCAAAGGAGATACATAGCAGAGTGCATTCCTTCAAACCTGTTATTAAAACAGCCCCTTCCAAATGTTTGAAGTTCTAGGTAATTATTTCAATATTTGCTACATTATTGTTATGATAATGACTAAGAACATATTCAATCACTGCACTGTTTGACAAACACACTGTTTTAAATTGAATGTTGCTTTTTTTTTTTAATAAGATGTCATAAAATATGCATACAGTGCCTCTATTACCAATATTACTGCAGCACAACTCTTCTGATGCTCCCCTTCTTATTCTAAATTCTTGCATGATATTACTGAGAAGCAGCAATACTTCTGCAAAGGCTGATTAGCATGCAGTGACTCGATACACACGTTGGAAGGCAGAACTAACGAAATTTCCAGCATACTACTAGATTATGCATTTCTCTGTGCGTGCAAAAAGACATACTTGTTCACGTAACTCTGACACTTCTGTTGATACTTCTGTCAACATCTGTTCACAGAAGTGGCTATTGGCATGCACTTATCTGTGAATCACTATGCAAATATATGCAACTGCAGTGAAAGAAGGCCCTAGAAGATTTGAACAAACCCATTTACTTTTTGCAGAGTTAAAATTTAGAGGTGACTGACAGGTCCATTGTCACAGCCCTTATGGAAGCTGGTTGCCTGCTTTTTCCACTGATAAAGCAGAATATTATTTGAGTACAAGAAGCATTACAGTGAATACAGCAATTCCTAATTCTGACAAGATTTTGCCTGATCCTGTTTCATTGCACAGTTGTAAGGTATGTCCTCAAGGGAATCAGGCCTGGCCAATGAAGGGCATATGATGCGATAGCGATACTGCCATTTACCAGAAAGGACAGATCCTCTTTTGATAGACAGTGTTCGTGACAGCACAGAAGAATCCTTTGAAGACACATTTATTAAAATCAATTCTCCACTTATACTCATGGAGACATGCAAGAGACAAATTGGTGTGGTCAAATTGATATTCTCCTGGCTATTTTTTAGCGGTGCTGGTCAGATGCTCGTGATGGAGGCCCAACCAGAATAGCCCTGAGGCATATATCACGCTGCTCCTTAAATGAAATGCAACACTCATCTATCCATCTGATCCGTCTGGGCTAGACTGTTTAGAACAAGAGGCGTTACCAAAGGTATTCTTTTCAACAGTGGCCTTCTCCGGTATCACTCCCTTTCTGCAGCCATTCCAGGTGCCACACATGTTAGTAGGAGAGTTTGAGGCTGGAGTGAAAGCTTTATTTGTCACCCCATTCCCTCACTTGACATAAGAGAAAGAACTGGTGCAGTATATTCTGCAGCTGTCTACCTCAAAGGTTTTGGTAGCTCACACAGGTACAGAGGCAAGAGGTCAACAGACACATGTTTTTTACTACGTCTTCCTCCCCTTCGCAGTGTATGCAACATAAAGCATGATTTCTTTCCCCACTTGTCATCTTTACCATGGTTGCAGCAGCCAAAGCGAAGAGGGAGACTGTACAATTTACTTTTAAGAGACGAAGGGAGATGTGCTGAATCCAGTAACACACAGAATTCCATGCCCTAAAATGCTACATGACTACTGCAGATCAAAAAGTGAGCAAATCCTTAATGCCCACCTCTGATCTATCTTCAAAACTTTAATTTTTCTTTTAACACACTCTGCGTGCCTCAAAGTAACCTTTTCTCCCCCTATCTCAAAACAAGCGAACAATTCTACCCCCTCTCAATTTCAGGAATAAATATTATTTAATGTGAAGGGCTGCTAGCACAGATCCTAGCTTTTCAGGACCAATGCTAAAAGCTTTAAACAACCTGTCTAGAGATATTGTTTGATAATGAATCATCTGCTTCTACAGTGCATGTTGTACGTTAAGCACAAGTAATCTTGCTCTCCAATCACGCACTGTTGAACAATAGGGGGCTCAAGCAGGAGCTTCAGACACAGGCTTAGGCAAAGGCAGCCCCCCACTTCAAAAAGCAGATTAAGCATGCGACAGATGCTTTGTGATAATTTATGAATAGTATATGCTGACCTGGTTTTATGATGTTGATTGTATGATTATGTTGGTTTGATTTAATTAGAAGACAGAGGCAGAACCTGAAATACTTGGTTAATATAAGCTACCCATTGATAAAGACCCTCAGGTCACTTTGCGATGAAGCCCGTCTTCTCAACTATGGCAAGCCTATTACTGGGCTCCAGTTGAGCTGCTAGAATTTCTTTGGTCAGTTTGGACACTTAAGATTGAAACAGCTCCAGGGACCATGCAAAAAGTTCACAAGCAATGTGCTAAAAAGCAGATTGTCATAATAGGTTCAACTAGTGAAAGCTGAAGGGAAATTGTATCACCCTGTTCCCACGACACGTTGAAAACAAACATCTTCTGGTAAGATAAAACACCTGAAGTAATTTTCCCCACTTGTTTTCCTCTCTATTTCTCATATTGTTTTAAGACCTTTGCATGCTCGGTATAAACTGTAGGTGCCCACAAGCTGAGCTCGAGGGACTCATGAGACATCACAGCCCTTGTCTCTGAGGGTATGGAAATCATGCTGTTCTGCAGCAAGGAAAGACACTAACCCTTGCGTGAAGGGGCTGAGCTCAGAGGCGCCAGATGTAGCTAGCTCTAGTTGTTATAAATAGCAGCTTAAAGTTTCATTATTAAAATAATTTGCCCTTCGCATATGGTAACTTTGAATGCATTCATACAACACAGAAATAATCAACATGAGTTGATTTCCTTGATGTTCAGCTGTTATTGTGGAAGACTTGCCCATAGGCAGGAAGGAGGGAATCACAGTTCCTCTGGTTGCATCCACTCCTTCCCACTGGGGAGACGACATTCTACTGTGGCATATCATAACATTTTGATCTCCTGGTCACCCAGACAATGACCTGTTAGGACCTGATGAAGTTTGACATCCCTTATAGCTGGGCTTCCGTGTGAAACAGCCCACACACGGGGCAAGGGAGTTTACACAGGCAAAGAAGAAAACTAAATACGTGCCCAGCTAAGTTCCCATTTGGTATGCAGCTGGGAGGCACGCTCAGACTCACAAACCCAGAAGTACCCTGGGTCCCGTAGCAAAGATGAAGGCAATGCAGTACACCACATGGCAAAGTTCCCGGCCAGTTCAGTGGGGTCAGGATTTCCTCTGTGAACTCTTGACATTTCAGCTATTGCTTCTTCTAGCTGACCTCATCGCAAGGTGATGTTCAGTCTCCCACAGTCAGTGAACGTGTACCCCTTGTACGTATCAGAAGTTCAGCCTTCAGCTTTATCCAGACTCCTGTGTTCATCACTGCATTAGTACATGACAAATAGCTCCATTTAAACATTTTCTTGCTCTGCCATCACAGACTGATACCTTACCGCAGACAGCAACACGCTGCCTATCTTGCTGCTCTGCTCACTCATGAGTTACCCATTTGCTGGGGATAACCTCTCTAAGCCAGTACACATCCTGACATTTGAAGGATTATGCAGGGCAGTAGGTTATAGAGGTAAATTGTTATTAGTGTTCCCTGCAACATCCAGATCATAGCTGGACAAAGATTATGTCTAGAACATCAAGTGAGAAAGATTCTATACAGAGTTACAGAAATATTTTTTCTAATTCGGATGAATTTTACCAAAGTTTGTGTTCTTAGAAACAGCTGTTGTTGGGCTGAGGAGGGGAAGGTGTGTACAACAAACAAACCAACCTGAAAAAGTAAAAAGCATTGTACTCTAACATTTTTGATAGTGATGTATTTTGCTCTTCAAGTGCAAAACAACTTTTCCATTTGAAATGATTTTCAAACTGTATTTCAAAATTATTCAGAAAGCTCAAATTGAAAACACTACTCTGTTTCAGACCAATCAAGACACTTCTTCACCACAAGTGATTCTTTTTAGTTCTTAATTCTGTGAATTTTTGTTTAAATATTCATCATCTCAAATCAAAATTGCATCTTTATTTTCCCATGACTGTCAGCAAATCATGAAACCCTTCTTCACATTCAGCTCTAATCCTGGACCCAATTTAAAAGAATATTTAAACTTAGCCTCAGAATTAAGGGCTTGTTAAGTACCTTTTCTAGTTCTGCACTGAATAACTATGAATGCCAGGTATGCTGAACTGCTGAGTTTAACAAGGCCTCCCTACTCCTCCTTTCTCCTCTTCAGATTTTCTAAATAGTTTTTTTATTCATTGCTCAGTAGAAAAAAAAAAAAAGAATGACTGTTTTAGAAGTTATGAGAATATTCATACATAAAGATGCTGATCTTGACCTTTTCATCATCAGAGAGAAAAAATAAAGCACCATCTGCAAAACTCCTGTATTTGCAGATAACATGAGTTCTCCTGGGCACCTGAAGGGTTATTCCCTTCCTGACTTCCCAAAAAGATATTATTTATTGATCTAAAGATGCATAAACAAGGACTGAGTAAAAAACAGAAAGAAAACGAAGAGAAGGGACTTCATTCTTACAGAATGCACCTGACTAATGAAGTTACCATTATTTCCCCTTCCCCCTCCTGTCTTATTCTATACAAATAGAATAAGCAATGAAATTTACATTGAGGTCCAATTCTTCATTTTTCTGTGGTTCAAACATGTTTTGGAACAGATTAGGCTTCATTTGTGTATACATATATTAAAAAAGAACACATTTCAATCGAAAAAAAAGACACATTTCAAGCTGCTTACATTTCATACATACACATACATTTCACACATCAGGGGAACAAGCGTGCAGAACCAACCACAAGCAGTTAACAAACTCCTAGCACCCTTCTTTTGTTCAGCTCCCACAAATTTCTGCTGCTGGTGGGTGTAAGTCTTTTGAACTTCTTGAAAGCAACAAAGAGAAAAATGTAGATCACAATGTGTTTAACTGCGTGCTTTCCTGGGCTGCAGGTAGAACTGCTCTTGGCTTGAAGAGGAGCAATACGCACGCATCTAAGGACATGCTGGTGAGCAGCTCACAGCATTCCCTGGGGCTTCTCTGTTTATTCGGTATTTGCTTGTTGGTGTCAATGGGACACTTGTAGCCAGAGAATCCGAATGCCTCAGACATCACTTGGTTTACTTTCCTCATCAGCAGGAGGAAGGGAAGTACCTTGAGATTTGCTGTCTGGGTTGAAAGTTGAGATGTGCTGGTGTGACCAGAAGGATGATGGAGAGCTAGCCTACCCCTCCACGTGAGGGGAATCATGTCTCTCTAAGAGGTGCCAGTTATATTCCTTCTAACCATCCTAGTTTCTCAACACCATGAGATACAACCCTCTTGTTAACTTGTTGGGAGGCCTCACCTTCTACGGATAGCGAAAAGCTGGGCTAATGCCTTGTAACAATATTGATTGTAACAACACAGTTACAGTGAAAGATTTCAAAGCTATTGCATGGCCCCAAAAAGAAAGGAAACTGCTGTTGTGAAGACTGCAGTATATAAGCTTTTCAATATTTTAGATAGTTAAGAGGAAAGAAAAATAGTTTGGAGAAGAAAGGAAATTTGAGGGAAGGGGTATGAATATCTAAAGAGACCAGAGACAAGAATCTGGAAATAAAAAAGGCTCTTTAGAAGAGAAGGCAATACAGAAAGAGACTACTATGCAGCAAGGTAGACGAGAGCTTGAACTCTAAATATTCTAAATACTATAAAATATTTGCTACTATTTTTAGACTCACACCCAGATGCAGCAATAAAATAAACACTTACCTACCTTGTTAAGTCAGCTTCATGATGCACTCAAGAAATCCTGCTCCTGCTTAGGCAGAAAAGAGCACGTGAAATCTCTGTAACACATTTGCCTAACCCAAGATCAAGCTGCTAAACTGTTTAGCTGACAGAAGAGGCAAAATCTTCAGCAACTCTACCTGCCCTGCTCCTGTAACAGACTAGCTAAAGGCAACCCATTCTGACCGATGGGAGACTCTTTCCCCTTCCTATTGGAAATCAGCAGGGCTCTGGCTGCACCTGGGGAGCTTTATTCTGGCTGGGCTCACCCTGCTTCATGGCAGCTGAGAGCTTTTGAAAGGTTAGGGGTTGTTTAGAGGCCAGCTTAGCGAAAAAGGAAAACCAATGTATGCTGCACCCACAGTGAGCATCTTCCCACTACGCCAAGCTTGGTTTCCTCAAGTCAGGAAGAGAAGGCAGGTTTCGCCCTGCACCGCTCCCTGGGGAAAGGCTGCTCCGCCAGCCTGCCTCTGACTCACTGTTGTGACACTCAATATTAAAGCTTAGGTAGTTTGAAGATCAGTGGAATAGAGGCATTTCAAACCCCTGTTATTTCACCTGTACCCTTGATTTTCAAATAACTGTGCTGATTTAAAAAAGGTCCGTCTTTATTTATTGCATCAGCCCCCTGAGTATACTGAGCATTGTTCCAAGTTATTGTAACCCTCCTTTTTAAAGTGAATTTAAGCCATTATGGTCTATCGCATAAATCCTTCTTAGTTTATGGATTAGTGATCTGATAGGCCCAAACAGCTCCATCTGTCCATTTAAATGGGCACAAATGCTGTGAGTGTTTATTGCTTCAATCCTATTATTTGTAAAGTGCTTTCTTCCTCTGTCTCTGCGTTCAGTACTCAGGGACAATTTATTGCCGAGTTCTTGTCTAAATTCTTAACTTTCCAGGGCAAACTGCCCACATACAGTAGCACAAGTAAGCGTGCTGCTACTTGACTTGGGAAATGAAGCTGTTGACTTAAAGCCAGCCCTTAGGAGTGATGTAAAATTTGATAGACTGGGGGAATATCTGTAAGTGAAAAGGGACTCCATTTTGAAATGTTGGTACGAATCCAGTCTTAGTTAATGAAGCTTTTATAGTCGTGGAGAAAGTTACTTCAGATATCTACTCCAAGTGGTTCTTATGAATGAACTAAATTGGTGCTCTGAGGGACATTTGTTGAAGTGAAAACAGGAATAAAATAGTTTATTGCCTGTTGATATGCATCAGGGGTCAGGGTGAGAGTATGCAGAGAAAACTAGGCATTTTTCATTAGTCAGTATTTGTCGGTCAAATCATTTACAAAGAGTGAGTTAATCATCTTGACGTGTCGAGTCAAATAATTTCTGATGGAAGTATTCAAGTACTATAAAAAGGTTCCCTGTGCAAGAAAGCCTGTTCTCCTGCACCACGGGTATTCTACACACAGGGTTATTGCTCTTAGGCGATGTACTGAAAAAGCTGGGGAACAAATACAAAGCCTGGAAACGTTGGCTGCCGCCTCAGCCTGATGGATTTCATTGCTGCAGTTTTGTCCTCTTCCTACACGTGAGCCGCTCTGCCTGCCACCAGTGGGCCAGGCCGTGCAGAACATGGGGATGTAGCTTCCCACTATGCAGAAGGCTTTGCCTCTTGACTTGGCTGGCTTCTGTTTGCAAGAAGAATTAGCAGAAAAAATAAATTTTAGCACATTAGTCACGAGTAATATTTAAAAATCTTACAAAGACTTAAAAAAAAAACCCCTTGCAGGTGGTCTGTGATAGCTTCTGTATACATAAATAGAGATGTCTTGGGTCTGGTACTTGGAAGAGTGTGGTTTGTATCCTGCTTGTACTCTTTTCAAGGAGCTTCCATGTTTTTGATGCAGAGATAAATATAGTTTAAGTATGCACTGGTTCTTTTTTCAGGGATGAGGAAACTCAGGGAACTGGGATAATATTTTTGGCAAGCTGCATTTTCAGAAAATAAATGCCAGGTGCCAGGACCCTCTCAAACACAGAGCTAAGGCCAAGCTGTTGAATGCACTTGATCATACTGTTTCATATAGGATTGTGTCAATGTAAGTAAGTATACTTGTGTCAAGACGCACACAGCCCAGTGCACTTACTGCTTTTTTTTTTTTCCTTCTATAAGTGATTTCATGCATTTCTTTAAGTTATCTGGATCCTCTGACCCATTCGTGGGTCTTTGACTTACTGTAGGATTTACACATACCGATGACAAAATCTTGTCCTAAGTGTAAAGCTTGCATGAAATATTTCTTCCCTGAAGTGAAAGTAATTAACTTTTTTCTAAAAATGTCCCACTTACAGCAGTTAAATTTATTGCATCCTAGGCACTCACACTTTGTTTTTGCAGAGAGAAACGTGGTGGCCTCTGAAGACTGTCCACCTAGCAGCTTTTAGGAGGGAGCAGCAACCTCCCTGGCTGAACCAATTTGAAATTCTGCCCTGTTATACAAATTCAAAGCAAAAGTTTGACATATTTAGGAACCTTTCACGCCCACTTTGTCATCAAACTGAGCAGTTGTTTTTTGGGATGAGCACACGTATTTTTGCTGTGCTGGATATTTGGACAAATGGAAAAAGAGAGTGATCCAGATGTTCCGCTGCACCTTGGGCAACTGTTCTAGCAACACTTGTGAAATGCTGTTATGCTTGAAGATCAGAAGACAGTGATAAAGAGCACCTCCGCAACATTAAAAATGAAAGCTTTGAGATGTAAACAGAACTGCCTTGCATTCTGCATATAGCATATCCATCAGTTTTGGGAGGAGATCTAGAATTTCCAGTGAATATTGTCTTGCTTTCTGTACAATATTGACTAGCATTGTTATCCTACAGAAATAGCAGCTGAGAATCTGATAGCGGAGCATCTGGGAAATAAACCTGTGTATATATTTTTTATTTTTATATATACAGTATGTACATATACATAGACACACTAAAACTGCATGTAACCAATTCTGGCCACAATCACTGTAGGTACCAACAGAATATGTTTAACCTTGAGATATTCCTATGAAAAAATCAGTAAATTTGTGACAGCGTTATGTTTGTCCCTGCTAAATTGCGTTGAGTGGCTGAGATGAAATTACCCAAAGCTCTTCTGTAAGTGAAGTGGACTCTCTGCACATGACCATGACCTCTCCAGCAGGGGAAAGAAACCGGGCTCGCTAGAGAAAGCTTGGTTCCATCAGCCTGAATGGACATGGAGCCAGAAGGGAACCTCTCAGAGGTTCAGTGTTACTCCTCTAATGTCTCAGTCACCAGGAGGAGGGAGGAGGTTTTGGTATATTACTGGAAGCTATTCATTTTATTAAATGTACTGATAATGTGTTTTACATTCCACATGGCAACTAAATTAGTTTCTGAGTTTATATTCACAGTAATGAGGTTTATCTAGTTAGGCTATAAAATTGAACTTATTAATCAGGCACTAGCAGAGATGGGGTTTGAACAGGTTTTTTTTAGCTGTTTTAATGGCTAGGACACTGTTTTAGTGATGACTAATACTGTCTTAAAAATCTGCTCCGATGAATTATGGAGGCTGAGGGAATGCAATCACTGCTGTAATATTTTAATAAAACAGTCCACATTATACTGAAGGCATGTAAACTCACCTGTTTCTGTGAAAGCCACTCTTCTGACGTTTGGTTTGATAGGCCAATAAAAAGAAGGGACATACTGTAGTTTTTAGACCTTGTATTTCAGGAGACTGAAATGTAAGGGGTAAGACAGTATACATTTCTTTACAGGAAACTTTGGTCCTTATGCGGATTCATGTATTCATCTTATGATAAAGAGTACAAACCCAAATAAATTGCTATACATAGCAATTTATTTCATAGCATAGTTTTCATCATGAAACAGAACAATAAAAATTTAGAAGGTTATCAGGTTGTGGAGTTGATGGTTATAGTCTCAAAGCATACTGCGAACTGGGAACGTTACAAGTACAGACAGTACAAGTCTCATTGCCACTCAGAATTCTTTTAAGCTATACAATAGTTATGTCATTTAAAGGGAAATGAAAGATGAATGCTCAATTAATTGTAAAATCAAAAACACAGAGAGGAAACATCTGACTATTTTAATATGCTCATATGAATGATCTTTATGGCTGCATAATTCATTTTAACATGAAATATCTAGTTGTGCAATAAACCAGTTCTCAAATGTGGGCTAGGTCTGCTAAGACTTAAAATTTCATCCTGAGCCAGGTGGGAAGACTAAGGCCAGTTAAATCCATCGAAACCCGTGGGATGTGGTCACAGTGTTTGAATCTTAAAGCAATTCAAAGTGGAAGTGGCTGTGAATAAGCACCGGGGTGTTTGGGGAACCCTAGCCAGACTGGCAGAGGATTTCAAATACTGGGATGGATTCTGCAGCGCCTAGTTCCAGTGAACCTTAACCTCAGTGAAGGTAAGCTGATGGGCTGCTGGCTGGGCAGGTTTGGCAGCCTAGGATGCCCACAGTTTCTCAGTTCAGGGCTCTTCTCTCCTCTTTTCTGTTGAATTTGGCTGCTAGCGCAGAATAGGGCAGCTCCTGGAAGGGTTGAAGGATGAAGGGTGCAGCCCACCTCCTGGTCCTCCTGGTTCTCCAGGAGGAAGGTGCAAATGTACAAAAACTCTGCGGGGTTCCGGATGACCCCAAATCACAGAGCCAAAGCCATGCTTTGGCTCAATCTTTGCCTGTATCCTGTGGGCAGAATGCGATGGAGAACAAAACACGCAGAGGAGTTTTAGCAGGAGGACTTCAGCTGGCCTTGTACCTTCTTTGTGCCAGGCAGCTACTGTGAGTGGTCCTAGGACACAGTGATGAGTCTATGGAAGCCAAACCAGCCCCTTTATCTCTAAATAACTCTGTTCTTTCAAACTTTTTTAAGACTATACAAGTAAACTCAGCATGGCTGAACAGAGCTTGCTTTTTAAGTAGAGGCCAACATAGTGTTCTGAAATCACAGTGAACAGCAAATACCTGACAAATTGATGGTGTCTCCAGATGCTGAAAAGAAGTGATGCAGAGGAGCATAAATTATCTGATGAATATCTAGATCAATCCCAAATGGTCCCAAAGGAGGAACGTGGTCTAGCTTATGAGGACTTTATTGTGTTGCCCTCTACTCCCTCAAGAGATGTGGCTGCCTGTGAGCTCTGTGCAAATAAAGAGCACTGTTTGCAGAAAGGATTCTTCTCCTTTAGCTCTGCAGCAGCTGTAAATTCTGAGAGTCATCGAGTTCTTGTTTGCCTCAGACACCAGAAAACCTTTGTGGCAGAACTGTCATAAAGCTTTATGTTCATATAGCACCTATAGGACAGCTTGTCAGAAGAGGCTTCTGTGTGATTCCCTAATAAAAATAATGAGTGCATAATCATTGGCAATATACATGCAAATTGGCTTTCCAAAGCATGGAGCCACAAGACAAAGTTTATCAATCAAGGGCACTGAAGCAATTGTGAGCAGTCCCCAGAGACTGAGTCCTCCAAGAGTGCATGAAATCAATCTGGCAGCCTGTGAAATACACGGTCCAGTTGCTTACGTCCATACAAATATTCACCCTCTCACCATGGAGGATCTAAGGAATGCAGATTAAAAGGGCTGTTTCAGTCCTGAAACAGCCACTCTGCAGTGAGAAGCCAAGTAGAGGCTGATCATTATTTTATCTGTGCTGAACAACATGTGTAAGCAAATTGCACATAATTATGACAGAATACCATCAACAACATGACAGTCTCCTGTCGTGCACTGGGGCATTTGGCACACAGTGCTGCCGAGTCAGATGTTTGTTCCCACTTTGATGCTTGGTGTTTGTGTTTTGCCTGTTGCTTTGACTCACGCTCTTGCTTCAATAAAGACTTGTTACACTGTCGTTGTGTGTAGTGTTCACTGATTTATGCCAGAGGCTTGGACTCCAGTAGCCAGAAACTCAGCTTCGTTCCTCACTGCAGGAGCTGCTCCCTGCCAGAAGCTGTTTCCATTCCCTGGGGAGAGAAATGAACCCACTCAGCATTATCCCCAAAGGAGAGGGATATACACATTACTGCAATGGAGGAAGGCAGATAAAGATTCCTTCTCAGTAGAGAGGAAGGTTGGTTTGCCCTGAGAACCTTCTAGCAACACCGTGCTATCGATAAGCCTCCAGCTTTTGACAGTCGTGTCCTGGACTTGCTGGGGAGTCTTGCACCACTGGTAAATCCCGAGTGCCTTTTGGGGGACTGATGGTCTGTCCCCATTTCAACCTTGCTAACAAGAGCCTTTTTATTGACTTTGGCGGGAGATGGCAAAAGCTGCAAGAGACAAGGCTGAACTCACCATGTAAGGAGGTGCTGTACAGCAAGCGAGGTGATCTCATCCTGTTTGACTAATCTAAACCAAATGCAGATGAACTCCAGAGGTTTTTGAAGCTTATAAAATCACGTGAGAATCACTAGTCAGAATAAATGGCTTTGGCTTTTAAGTTGCTTGCTTTGCAAAGAATCCTGGCTGGTTATCCTGCATTAGGATAAAGCTAAACGAATGGGCAACGCAACTGCAGAAGAAGTTAATACTGACAAATACACTAGTTCACAGGGAAAGTCACAAGAATGACAGGGCTAACAGTATTAAAGCCACATATTCACAGATTTAATTGCAAGTATATCTACTGCCCACAAAAGAAGAACTTTAAAAGTATGCTCTACATACTTAGCAACTGATCCCGGAGAAGCAAGCCAGTCCCGAAGCCTTTGCAAGTGCTGGGAGATACAGGTCCATCTGCCTGATGGAGCCATCACAAAGCATGGGATCAATAAGTACAACTTCTGTCAGGGCTTCCCCTTTTCCTGATCAGAGATTTTGTTCGGATGCAAAACCTGGTTGTGGTGCTGGTCTTGGCTTTCTGTGCTTCTGGCAGCCCGTCTCCAGGAGCAGGACATAAAGCAACCGTGCACGCGTGTGTCAGCTCCGTAGCAGAAGTGCTGGTACGAGATGTGAGACAGGGTTTAAGTGCAACGGAGAGCAGCGTTTGAGGCCTTGAACTTTCGGAGGGTTGAAGGACACAGAGGGGATGTGGTGGTGGCAGGAGGTGGGCAGGCAGCGGCTCCCTATTGTGTCCCTGATGGGCAGCGCGCGCTGGACACCCGTGACCCCAGAGTGAGGACACACAGACCCTGCGCATCCTGCATCTGCTGCTTTGAGGTCAAGCCACTGTAGGTTTTGGTGAGAATAAAGGGAAGTTGAATTAGCAAAGCGGTGCGTTAATTATTTTTCAGGCAGCGATGCTGTGTAAGGCGAAGACAAAGGCTGCTGCCTCTCCAACAAGGCAATGAGCCCTCTAGAGGCAGCTGCAGCCCAGGCAATCCCTCCCATGATGGTGCGCCATGGAGAGAGGGAGCCCAGCCTGGTGTGCCAGGCCTCTGCACCCTCTCTGAGCCCCCGCTCCCTCTCCCACAGCTCTGCCCTGCATCCCTGTCCCCTGGCACCCATCCCTGGTCCCCCAGCAGCTACTCACACATTAGCCGTCAGGCTGAAGAAGTCCCAGGGGAAGGGGGTGCAGCTGGGCACACAGACAGCAGCTTTTTTTTTGCTTTATCAAGCCACTTTTAAAACGTTTGCAAACTGCCTTCTAGCACATTCTGTACAGACCATTGAGCAGTCCTCATTCTACCCGGTGTTTCTTTAAGAATTGAGGAAAAACATCTTCTCTCAACTACCCAATATTCTTTTCACAGTCGAGTGCGAGGTGAATCTAATCACGCTCCATCTCAGCCCCAGTAAGAGTCATTAATTGCAGCATGCACAGCCTCCCCTGCCTATGGGAATGGCCAGGGCACTGCCTCCCCCTCGGCGTTTTCCCCCCAGGGCAGCGAGGAGGGAGGGCAGAGCGAGGGAAAACTGCTGGGGAGCGGTACAGGGGGACATCAGGCTGCAGAGCCGGTTCAAACGTAACAGGTGATTAATTTCTTACTGTTAAGGGGTTGATTAAAAGCATAGACTCCTGCTCTTTCTATCCTGAGAAAGCAGTGGATGCTGTGGGTATCCCGAGATCTTTACTGGGCCAGTTTTCCAAGGGCTGATGGAGCAGTAGGGCTGACTCCTTGCTGACTCCTCTCTCTTCTGGGTGAAGCAGCAGGGGGGGGCGCCCAGCACGCAGCCTCCCCATGGTGGGCGCCTTGACTGCGCGCTGGTTGCCTTTCACTGCTCTCCCTTCATTTTTAAGAACTTGGAACTTATCAAAAGCAGCAGTTTACTGTATAAGAGAAGTTATTCAGGCTTTGGAAGAAAACCCCCTGCAGGCACTTTCGTACATCCTGTCTTAACAAGAGAGCAGAAAACCTTTCTGCAGTCCTCCTCAGGAATATGTTATGCGCCGGTCATGTGGGTTCAGCTCATTTCAGAAAAGAGCCTTGAATCTTGTCTCTGCTTTCTCTTCAAAGCTCTGGGTAATTCCTACCTATCTGCTATCAAACCACAATTTCTTCACAAGAAGAACCTTTCCTTTTACTCCCTATTGCCTCAAAGAGACTGCTGTGTAAGCTCAGCGTCAAAGGGCTCCTCATGACGATGTTTGTGGTATTAATTACTGAATGATCTTACCCCAACAATCTGCAAGATACAGCAGCAAAATGGTTCCAGTGATTTCTCTGCTAAAATAGCTGTCTAGCACTAGCATTTTCTACATTCTTACTTTTCTTGACTAGATCTTGATTAAAAACCTATTAGAATTCCATACTTTTAATTAAGAGACAGGGATAAATAAACTGAAAGAGGGGAGATTTAGATCAGATATTAGGAAGAAATTCTTTACTGTGAGGATGGTGAGACACTGGAGCAGGTTGCCCAGAGAAGCTGTGGATGCCCCATCCCTGGAAGTGTCCAAGGCCAGGCTGGATGGGGCTTTGAGCAGCCTGGTCTAGTGGGAGGTGTTCCTGCCCAGGGCAGGGGGGTTGGAAGGACGTGATCTTTTAAGGTCCCTTCCAACCCAAACCATTCTATGATTCTATAATTTGAAACATGTAGTTAATTTCTCCACACCACTCTCAGGTTCACTCATCCATCCCAGACAAAGAAGAGAAAAAAAAAAGAGGGGAAAAAAAAAAAAAAGAAAGCTACAATGTTACATGGAATTTAAAAAAAAACCCCCAATTTATACAAGTATCTCACAGAATATCAAAATAGCATATGTTAGTTTTTTCACTGTAATTTATTGTGCACATTATTTTTAAATGTGTGAATTTTTAAATTCGATTCAGGTAAGAAGATACGTTAGCTAGCCCTTACCTGTCTGCTTTTGGAGAGTAATAAGAGGAGTTGTTCTTGTTTTATTTTTTCCTCCCCCAAAGCAAGGCAAATATTAGATGCATGTGTTCTCGAAAAGAATGCAAACATATCCTTTCATTTAATCTCTTTGTTAATATTTGTTTTGGTAAACTGATAAGACTTTTGGAATCAGCGTTTTTAAGTGAGATAAGTCTATGGCTTGATGCTCGGGCTGATATGTTAGCAAGGCAGGGGAGGGACTATTTATTCTTGGAAGTCTGTGACAGAGTTGATGTAAAGCCTAAAAAAGATATGTATCTTTCATAAAGATGTTGGTGCTGTGTAAGCAACAGTCTACACATTTCATCTGCTTGTTATGTTGTTGCTCTCTCATGAGCTACAAACCCCCACTGCTGTAAGCAGTAGTAACAGCAATGCCCAGCCCACTAGCATCAGATCCCTAAATACTTGTAATGCAGCCTAGTCCTAAACTGGAAAACACATAACTAGCTGATTTTTTCAGTTTGATTTTGAACTTTCAGCCCACAAAAACAAGGCTTTCCTGCACGCATTTTTTTGAGGGTAGAAAGTTATTACCATCTTAAAGGAACCAAAAATTTACTTTTTACTCTTGACTTTGTCTTTCAGGCTACAAGAAGTCTAAAGGATCAAGATTCATTTTTGTCAGGACAAAGAGTAGAAAAGAATATGTTGGTTTCTGTCAAGCAGTTCTCCTGCCTCCTTTGAGAGCTCAGCCTTTGGTGGATGCAGGAGAGTTGGACACACGGCTGCATCATAAGCCCTTTGGACAAGCCCATTGGGAGGGAAGGAACATGGCTCAGAAGGAGCCACTGCCTTCCTCTGAAAGCATCCTGGCATTTTAACCTGTCTTTTGGTGCCATTTTGCAATAGGATGAAGAGCTCTTGCCCTTGGGTTTCATGCCTTTCTTTTGGCCAATATGCTGGTAGCCCTTTGGGGCTCAGGAAGGGAATTTATCTCTTGTCGTGGCTGTCTGGTCGGTGCTGAGGTTTCACTGTTTTTTCTGAATATAGATATCTGGTAAGTAAAATTTGTAAGTCATGTTATTAAAGCTGGCCGGTGCCTAGCAGAAGGGACTGGTTTCCCAGCAGGCTGGTTTTTAAAGAGGAAAAGTTGCACAGTCACAAAAAGTTTTTCTTATATTGAGTCCAAAATTCAGATTTTCAAGTTGTGTCTGCTGCCTCTTGCCCTTCCAGCATGCATTTCCAAGAACAGTCTGGTTCAGTGTTTGCAGACAGCAGGTCTCCCCTTCACCCCCTCTCCTTTTGGCTGAACGTGCCCAGCTCTCTTCATCTTCTCTTCATATGTCATGTGCTCCAAGCCCTCTGCTAGACTGGCTCCAGAGCGTCAGCACCTTTCTTGTACTACAGAGGCCAAAACTGCATATAGCGCCCCAGTTGCGGTCTCACAACTGCAGAGTAGAGAGAAGTAATCATGTCTTCATTCTTGCTAAAGCAGACCAGGATGCTGTTGTCCTTCCTTGATGCAAGGGTGCATTGCTAGATCCCGGTCAATTTGGTGTCCACCGGGACGTCTGGACTCTATCTGCAAACCTGTTTTCCAGCCGGCCTGACCTCAGCCAGTCCTGTGCATTGGGTTATTTCTCATTAGGGCAGGCCTTGGTGTCTTACTTTGTTGAATGTCATGAGGTTAATCTCAGCCCATTTCTCCATCCTGCTCCCCAGTGTATTGACTTCTTTCCTGTTTTGACATCATCTGCAAACTGTGCAGAGAGCACAATCACTCCCCTGATCCAGTCTTTTAGCAAGAACACTAAACAATATTGGCCCCAGTATGGATCTCTGAGGGACTTTACAATTTAGTGGCTGCCATTTGTACTTTGTACCCCTGATCACCACCCTTGGAGCTTGATGGTTCAGATGATTTTCCATTCAGCTTCTTGTCCCCTCATTCAGTCCACTTCTCACCAATTTCTTTTTAAAATCCATTTCCAGAAGACGGTATGGAATAAGTCAGGACTTAAAATAACCATTTGGGTTCTGAACAAAACATTTTTATTGGCTTGAGCAATAAGTAAATACATAAATTGTGGTGGCAACTTATGCCAAAAACTTGTTTTGTGGATTGTGAAATTGCTGCTGATTTGCCCAGAAGTCTGCTGTATAACCAGCAGAAAATCAAGAACATTGTGAGATGGAGAGCAGCTTGTATAGCCTGGCTGTTGGAAGGAAACTTACATAATACCTATGCCAAACTAAGGCTTGATCTAGTAATTTTAAAAACATTAAGCTTATTCAAAAGATAATGAGTCCGTGAGTTAATCCCTGGATGTCAAGCCATCACTATTATTTGAGATATACCTGCCAAATATATATAAACAGTACTGTTATTGTTTCTAGTAACAGTTTGTAGATAAGTCCCTACAGCGTATGTGCATCGGTTCTTAATTCTTGGAAACATAAGATCTTTTTCCAGTTATTTGATTCGTAGTAATTAGTTTAATTGTTCCTTTTCTAAGAGTAGCTGCTGTAATTATCTCTCCGTGGTAAGCTGGGAGAAAGGATGACCACAGAAAACAAGTGATACTAAGGAAAGATATAAAAATTAAAAATTCCCAAACCATCAAGAAAAGTTCCTCTAACTCATTTCTTCCAGAATATTTCAGAATTATTTTTAACTCCTTTGGATGTTACTCTTGCTGATGTCTCTGTATTATATATAGAATCACCACTTTCAGAAAAGGGACTCGTGATTTTAGATGCCACTATTTCGGGTGCTCAATCCGAGACATTTTACCGGAGGCTGGTCATCAAAAGGTGAAAATTCTCACTTTCTAGCAACTATTTGCACTCCCAGATTCCATGGACATTTTGAAAATAGTGGTTATACATCCCTTCTGTCTCGTGGACTCCCAGCTCCTGAGATCACAAGTGGGGCCGTTACCTTATCTCCATGCATTAAACACCTACAGTGGTGCTGGGGTTGTCCATTAAAAACACATCTGACTTTTCTCTTTGGCTGAAGTGTTGCCAGACGCTGAAGAAGCCAGGCGCTGAACTTCAGAGACATTTAGGATGATATAAATGGGAATCAGGAGCCTGCCTTTGGGTGCTTGGTCTCTCTCATCTATGAGTTCCAGGTCCTCTAAGGCTTACTATGCTCTGGCAAGGGCCCCCGTGGCAGAGGTCCCTAAACTGCCCAGCCTGGAGAGACCATTGTGGCACACTGCGTCTCTGCTTGGCCCACCTGAACCTTCCTTCAGTCCAGCGCAGCGTGCATGGGGGAATGTTGTCCAGCCACCTCTTGACTCATCATGCAGCTGGGGCGTGGCAGGGGGACTCACCTGGGGTTTAGGATCCAAGGGAGCACCGCAGGCAGCATCTACTGTCCAGTGTAGACACAGCTGAACAAAACTATATGGGAAGTCTGGAGCAGTCCAAGAAACTTGTGGAGAATTGAAAACAAATGTAAAAAGAGAAGGAGCATGAAGTTAGTCAGGCAGACCTTTTCAAATTTCAAAGACAAATCCCTACTTCAGCGGCAGTGGATGGGTGGATATTCCCTGCCCCCCGCCCCCCAACTAGATGCGCAGATACATGTTAATTTACTGCAGTGGAAAAGATAGGGCAATAGCAGACCCAAACCCTAAATATAGCTGCTTCTACACTTAGTTACGATGTAATGCAGCTTGATGATGGTTGCCAGAGAAACCCATTTATGTTGTTGAATAAGGTTGTGCTGTCCCTGCTTTATCCTCTCCCACATAATGAACTTTTTAAAAAGTGAAGGTTTAGTACAGAATCAAACTATGGGGAATGCGCTGCATACGGAGGCAGTTAAGTGTTTGGATGTCAGCTATGTATGTGTACTTTTCCATCGTGGAGCACGGTGAAATAGCTCAAGGTATCTCTCTCTAGTGCTAGAGAGCGGCAATGGCGTTAGCTCAGTCTGAGCTCTTCTGTCTCAGATGTGGGGGTGGGTGAAGAGAGGCACTTTCACAACACACTTGGCAAAACTTTTGCCCGTCTCTTGAGTTCAGCAAGAGCTGAACCTTTTAACAGTTATGAGGTGTTTGATAACTTCACAGCTGCATAGCTTTCCATGGTCATGCATTCTCTCCCAACAAGGACTACAAGCAGTCAAGCCAATGATCCACGTGAACTGAAAGCACTGCCTATGACCACCTATGGCCTTGGGCTGTCCCTCCTTCCTTCTAGGAGCTGCAACCTAGACCAACTAGGCTGACAGTACATCATGACAGCAATATCTGTATTAAACAGTGGGACCTGTGCATTAAGAGTCAACAAGACTGCCATGGGCACAAGGGAAATGAGCTAGAGCTGCCCTACAGATAGGCCGGAGCTCTGCAGCCTGGGAGGCAGATGGTTTTGATAGGATAAGATACAAGGCTACAAAATGACAAAGAGACATATAGGGATTGAATAACTGTTCAGTCTCCTCTGGTATGTGAGGTAGGGCCCATGAATAATTCTGGTCTCCAGGTCTCAGATAGGCCTCCTCCTTCTCTACCACTTCTTGTCCAAAGTGGCTACGCGCCGCTCGACTGAATCTTCACCTTTTCCTGGGCTTGACTTCTGCAAAGGTTGTGCTTTACCTGTTCAGTTATTTGGTCACTGCAACTGACCTCCTCTACCTCGTAGCCTTGTCTGCAAGGAATGGATTTTCATGTTGGGGTGTGAACTGAATAACATCTGTTACTCTCGGTCAAGATGAAGATCAAAAATGCAGTCCTCCGATATTTGCTTTCTGTAAAGGCCTTTAATTAGCACTGTGAACTTTTATGAGGCTGAGGGCCTGACAGACTTCTAAAAGGAAGCGCACACACAGCATTTCCCTTGGGATTTCCCTTTTAGGTCTGGAATTAGCTCGGTCTTATTACTTATTGATTAATCAGGGCATTAGTCTTGTAACAAAGGTTTCAGCAAAGCACTGAACAGGGAAGGAACTACATTGAAAAGCAACAAGGCTGAAAATACGGACACTGAAAATAAAAAGTACTGATCTCCAGAAATATTGGACCTGGCTGGGGAACAGCAGAGCCACGGGAAAAAAGGACATGTCTTCATCTCACAGCAAAAGCTTCTCTTTGATAAGATGGGACAAACAAGTGAGAGAAGGGAGTAATGGTGAACCAGTGAGAGCAGTGAGGAAAAAGGGGAAATGAGGAAATATCATGCACACTTGAAGCCAAAGAGCTAAGCAGAGAGTGCAAAGTCCCCTAGATAATTTGTACGTTGCGCTTAGAAACCACTCACAGCTGGGCGGGAGATCAATAGTACAGTGACAATTAGATGTTCGGTATAAGGAGGATGGTATGGAAACACTACGATCACATTGCTAGAAATATGCAAACATGAGGAATGGAGGTGGAAATAATATTTTGAGAGCTTGTTAAAGGAATTTTCTCCCCCTTCTCCCCCCAGTAAAACTGGCCTTATTTCTTCCTGAAAGGTATCTTCAAGGATTTTTAAAATAGCCTCGATATTTCCCTTGCAGCTGGTCTAATGTTTCATCTCATTTCTTTCCTAAGATCTCCCCATGACTCCCCTTATTGGTTAAATATATGGAAGACAACCTTTAGTTTTCACATATTTTCTTTCTCAGAGGACTCATATTTAAAAACCTGCTGACACAGTGCCAGTCTGGGTGCTTGTTTCATACTCTTTTCTGCCTGAAATGCCTAAGATAGTAAGTCACTTCTTTTTCATTCCTCCTTCACACAAAGACTTCTGCAATAAACCCCTGATACTTCATTAGAGTTGCTAGGCACTGCTGTAGCACTGGTAATTATTATAAAGAATAACACACAATCCCAGAACATGTTTCAAAGTCCTTCTCACCTCAGCAAATACATGCAAACGTGCAGAAATACATTGAGAGGTTTACCCCTACCCAGTGCAGTTTCCTAGCTTAGAAAAATCCTACCTTCAGCCTCTCTGTATCATTGTCTCCTTGATTACTGTGGCTTTCATTATCGTATTTCTTTTGTCAAGGTTTCAGAAGTCAGTGATTAATAGTACTTTTCCCATAACTTTCTGGCTCTCATCTTTGTGAGCAGGCAGGAGCTGTTCTCTTTCAATTTACAAAAGGACAAAAGGTTTCCATGCGCTTGCTGCTCTACCTACACACTTGGGAAACATAGCAGGGGGAGAGATGCTGCTGAAGCACGAGATCCATTAGCAATCATTTCCCTTGCAAGGGCATGAGAAAACCTAATTCTCTACATGATGTTGATCACAAATAAATTTCCAGGTCTCCCTTTGGCAGAGGGGAGAGACACTGTATGACTCTCAGCTTTGCAGCTGTACTTTCTCTTGCTATCGCTGTAACTAGATTTAACCACTGCCAAATTTTAGACAAATCTTTCAGCAAGTGCCAGCAAGAGGGGATGGTTGTAACGAGGGCTCTAATTCTGTTTTCACAGTGGTGAAATAAAACAGGAGCACATCTCAGCCTGGGAAGCCTCTAAAAGCAATACCTACAACGTGGCCCTAAACTCCAGGTAAGGACTTCTGAAGTTTTCAGTCAGCCAAAATTTGACCGTGGCATGACAGAGGGCTCATGGCCCCTGGCTCCTCTAGAAAATATATAGAATCATAGAATGTGTTGGGTTGGAAGGGAGCTTTAAAGGTCATCTAGTCCAACCTCCCTGCAGTGAGCAGGGACATCTTCAACTAGATCAGGTTGCTCAGAGACTCATCCAGCCTGGCCTTGAATGTCTCCAGGGATGGGGCCTCCACCACCTCTCTAGGCAACACGTTCCAGTGTCTCACCACCCTCATTGTAAAGAGCTTCTTCGTAATGTCTAACCTAAACCCACCCTGCTCTAGTTTGGGCGACCCATTCTATACCAGTCAAATAACAAGCATGGTTTCCTTCCCCTCTGTACCAACTCAACCCCATTGACTGGCTTTTATGGACAGGGCAGTATACGAGTACATCTGTATGATCAGCTGGAAAAGGCATACCCCCAGCCTGGCAGGGCTGGCGGTGAGCCTGCAAGGGACATAGTGAGGGCTTGGCACCATGCTCAGGTAGCCACATGGCACATGTGGTGACCCATGTGCCCCCAGCGCAGGAGGAGCTCACCTTCCTCCCAGAAGCGGAGTGGGCACACGACTCTTGGTGCAGGATGCGATAGAGGCAGCTGTAGGTTTTATACTCAGAAGACATGGGTGTACATTTGTGGTAGTGTAAAGGGCTGGGAAATACAACCCTTCTGCCACGGGTGCTATTGCTTCAAGTTATTCTTAAAATGCTGATGATTGGAGAGGGGAAATAAGAGAAAGAGAAGAGGGTAATAGACTTAGCCACAGGAACAGCCACATTCCACAATTCTTGGGGTTCAAAGACTAGAGAAGATAGAAGAAATAAAGTGTGATGCCAATCACTGTTTCCAATATCCTCCCACGTAGCAACTGCTTCTATTGAGTCTTTCTATTGTGAAAGCCCTCCTTTTGTGGCACACAGAGCGGGAGCTCTCCGTGAGCCTTGGCTCCCGTTGGAGGAAAATGCTGTGCTTTTGTCAATGGCCATGAAAACTTGTTTATGCCTTTGCTTTGCTGGAGTGCTCTGGAAGCAGGGGGCTTGGCTTGGCTTGGCTTAGTGGGGCTTGGCTCTGCAGAGAGAGTGAGCTGGGGGTGGCTCCCGAATTCGCAAGTTGGCTCCTTGCTGTAAAAGAGACCCCATCCTTCCTCTGAACTTAAGCAGCAAGTCCTCACCAACCCTCCAGCCATATTGCCAGCAGGGCTCCAGCTCTAAGGGTGGGGAAGCTGGATGCTAAAAAGTGGTCACAGACCATGAGGGCTATACACTCTTCCTCACCACCTCAATGCTGGTGACATCCCAACTGGTTGATTGCAGCTGCCTTGTAATTCCCTGACAGCATCTGGTCAATATGGAGTATTATAATAGTCAATATGGAGCATATGGTCAAANAGATTGGATATTAGGAAGAAATATTTCACTGTGAGGGTGGTGAGACACTGGAACATGTTGCCCAGAGAAGCTGTGGATGCCCCATCCCTAGAAGTGTTCAAGGCCAGGCTGGATGGGGCTTTGAGCAGCCTGGTCTAGTGGGAGGTGTCCCTGCCCGTGGTGGGGGATTTGGAACTAGATGATCTTTAAGGTCCCTTCCAACCCAAACCATTCTATGATTCTATGATAATATAACATCTCTGACAACAAAGCTACCAGAATAAGCCTCTACACCCCTAACTGAGCCACACCTGGACTTTGACAAAGTTTGTACTTGGATGTGAATTTTGCTGCTTGAACTCACTGCTAGTTTTAAAATTAATTTTTGTCGGCTTCCAAGCAGAACAAAAGAGAATTTACATTCTCTAGGAAACGTGATCCGAATGACAGTAGAGGAACCTGAATTTAACTTGAAAAATATGATGACAGGGTATGAGCAATTAGCAAGGGAATCCCGAGAAAAAAACAGGTTGTTAATACAGATTTTTTTTTTAAGAATTCTTAAGAAGCAGAGCTAAACGGGCCCAAAGCATTAAGGGAATTTGCCATTTTTCCATAATGCTCCTGAAAGATCTTCACTGCAAGATAAAACAGAGAAGCAAAAGATGCACTAATGCTCAAGAACAAAAAGGTTTTCTGGCCACTCTCTAATTGCTGTATGTATTTTCGTGTCAGGAATAAAATACTGGAACAAGTAATAGTAGTAAAGCCATTGGATTATCACAGACTAAAGAAATATTTGAAAGCACTCTTACTTCAACTAAATGCTTTGATTGATTAGTTGAAAAGACTTAATATACATGTATAGATTAACAGCAATGACAGCTGTGCTGTAGTATCCCCGCTCTGTTATTTCTGTGTGAGAATATTGGTTATAAAGGAAAATTACGAAAAAGTAGAGCCACTGCAAATTGGTTTGCTTCGGCAGTTCTCGTTATTGGTCAGGAAGTTGGTAATTGAGGGATCATTAAGAAGTGAAAACGTGTCTTAAAATAACTTGTTCAGCAAAGAGTCCCTGTTATTGGATTTCTTTATCTGAAGACCAGCTCCAATATTTCTCAGAGCTGCAATATGCTGAGTACGTGCAAGTCCTTCCTGCTCTCTGTTACAATTTACTGAGTGAGCAAAACAGCTTCTTGATAGACTGAACTGAATGGACTTACATGGAAAGACCTAATCATAGGACTAAAGCAGAGCCCTCTGTGGCCACAACAACCGCTGTACACATGCTGAAGGGATGACAGCTTGGTGGAGGCACTGCAGAAAACAGGATTCCCAGGGTTTCAGATGAATAAAACACTGCAAATAGCTGGCTTAGGTATTTAAAGGGAGGGCTTTAAGAGCTACCTTTCAAACTTAGCGGTAGATACAAACAAAATCCCCTAAAAGAGAGAAGCTGGAAATTTGCACCTGTCTTTATTTAAAACACAGCTTTGCAGCTTCTCTCTGGCCCCTTGACCAGAAGCGTGCTTTGAACATGAAATAAATTATGAGTGTTGAGGCTTCACCGTCGCTTGTGTTTTTTTGTTCTGTTTTCACCCTGCCCTTCAGCAGCTTCAGAGCAAGGAGGCATCGATGACCTCCCCACCCCATTTGTCTCTCTGTATGAGGGTCAGGAGGGCAAATCCTTGGCCAAGGCCAGCTCGGGGACCCGTGGCATAGCAGCAGGGCACACAGCATGCATCCAGCCAGCCACTCGCTGCTCCACTCTTAGACAGATGCTGCCCATCCTTCAACGCTAGCATACTCGGAGCCCTTCGTGTGTGTGGTGTAATTAGTCTGTCTGCTAATGATCTTCGGATAAACAGCATGGCGTTGTTTGGCCGTTACATGATGGCTGTGATGGGATTTCAGAAACCCCTCGCGCTGTATGGTGGATACCTCTGGGTGCAGGAGCAGGGGAGCAGGCGAAGAGGGAGGTCTGCTCTCCATAGACCCGCACGTCGGCAATGTGAGCTCAAATCTTTCCTATCCTCAGTGCAGGTAATTATGCCCTCCCACTGCTTTAAACCAAAATACATTCTTCTCTTTTAAACAGTCAGATTTTGATAACTTTTCTCTGCCCACCTTAGCTCATATCAATCAGGCTTTACGTAACAGTGGTATTTTGAGAAGTGACACCTACTCTGCAGAAAAGCTATTAGCAAAGGCCAACTTAAAAGGAGAAAGCGAACACGAAATGTTATATTCTGGATAGGGACAATATTTTCACAAATAACAACCAGAAGGAAAAGTTGACCCGGAGGAAGAATTTGACATAGAAGGATCCTTAGACTAAGTAGTGTTTAATTTCTTGGTACAATTCTTGGCCTTAATTCTGTTTTCATTTTCAAGGTACTACAGAAGAGGGCAGTATAAACTCAGCGTTTGCATGTAGTAATAAGAATGCTTCTGTGGTCACATCAACAGCATCGATGCTTAAATTAATGTTTCTGTTAATACACTAGGGAACAATTTATTCAAGAGCAGAGACAGCCTGCTAAATCTCCAGCGGTTCATGTTCTGGAGGATTTTCTGTTCTGAGTCTTTTAGAAACACACAACTGGGAGTCTTCTTTCACTCTCCCTATTCTGTCCATACGATCTGTAAATCCAGTGTATACGCTGCATGTGAATTATATATATAAACGCTAAGCAATCAAAAGCAGGGTCAGAGCTTAGTAATGAGCAAGGTAGGCAATTGTAACACAGTGCTTTTACTTGCTCCCGTGGAGATAGGAAGGCTGGATCACAGGAACAGTCCAGTTCTCCGAGAGCCCTGCTTCTGCTAATTCTCATTAAGTTGAACCTCCAGCTGTGGGAGTGGATGGAGCAGCCGTAGGACTCCTGATGAAAGAGCCTTAGATGCTGCTTCTAGATTTTAAAAGACTCTGTAAGTTACTATTCTAACATAAACTTGACATGACCTTATGGACACGGAGGAATAGAGGTATGTATCACTCCAGCCTGGTGTTTAAAAATATAAGGGTGTATAATCTTGTCTACTCAGGTTGACCTCACCACCACAGAACCGTAACACCTTTCCAGCCGTAATATGATTTATGGCTGCAGTAACAGCATCAGGGTGTCTCACTTGCCTGGAGAAACAAGTGCAGGAAGGTTTTCAGACAAAGGCAGTACTCTTAATCAACCTCGCTGATACTATGAGGAAAATAGACAAGCTCTCAAGGATGTAATTTTTCCTCAGGCCTTTGAGGAGTTAAGTTTGCAGAACAATTTGTGCTCCTTCCGTTCCATAGCATTGCTTCCCTTACATAATGGTTTGGTTTCCCTTACATAATAGTAACTTTCTAAAGTCTCCTTTTATTGCTGATTTTTTTTAATGGTTTGCATCTCTCAAAAGACAAATTTCTCTGTGAACTATGACGGGAAACATCAGACAGCTTGTGGAGGTTGTGTGTGCAAAAGGGAAGAAAAAGTTTCCTCCAAAAGCTGGAAGGAAGGGGATAAAATTACTATATATACTATCACAGGCTTTAAGTTATAATTTGACATTTAAAATGTGCTCAGTGAGAAAATTCTACAAAATCAACTTTGAAAATCTAACCGGATACCACAGGGTCTGTAGGTGGTTACACTCTAATAGAGAATTTCATAGCAGTGTTTAGCAGGGATAGTGCTCTAATAAAAAGAGTCTATAAAAAGAAGTTTCTGTGAAAATCGTCAGGATTTAGCAGCAGAAAAGAGAAGAAAGAGGGAGAGGTAGGGAAACAGGGAGAGAGGAGATGTGACTTAAGTAACGTCTGCTGAAAATTGCGTGTTTTACAATCTTGTGTAGGTGGACTCTAAACATTTTAATGATGCAAACGTCAGACTCGGATTTCAAGTGCCCCAAAGTATGAAATGTTCAGATGAAAGGCTGGAGTTTCTTCCCATCTGTAGCAGAATTGTACTGCTATTTATAGACTTGCTTTTCTCAAATACCTAAAATTCTTTCTTTGCTTCTCATAAACAGGCATGCCTATAATTGAATGTAACTGAGTCATCTGAATATACTGCAGGTTTCCTCAAATTAACAGAAAACTGAAATCCTACCTTTTCCCTATGAAAGAACCTAGGTAGGCGGATAGCCTCCAAGCCCTGCGTTCTGAAAAAATATTGCAGCTCCTGTATGAAAGGTGATTTTCTAGATCTTGAACTTGGAGGGTTTGTGCTGATCCCAGTGTTGGGTTTGAAATTTTCCCAGGCTCTGCCAAATTTCTCCTCCTCCACTTGCAGCCTCTGCTTGCTTTCTCCCGTGTTTGACAGGGAGGATCATGACTAGATTTGCTGGGGAGAGCCATATTCAGAGAAGGCAGTTTTTAACCTACCCACGCAGTTAACCTGAACGCGTCCTAGAAAACATGCTAGTTAAGTGCATTATGTACATTTACTTTGTCAGCTGTTTTTCTTGGATGTCACTTGAGCAGTCACGGCATAAGCACTCTCTGGTTGATTTAGGTTTGCTGTAGTTTGGAATCCCTGTCAAACCTCAACAGTGTCTGTGAGTAAGGAAATGTGACCATCAGCCAAGCTCAGCCTTGAATACTGCAGAAAAAACCATCCACCTGAAATTGCAGTAATTACAGTACAGAGACTATAATTGCCTGGGCTACCTGGAATTGTGTATTAGCCTCATCTTCTTGAGAAATAGGTCATGCACTTATTCAGAGGGAAGATTTGCATTATGTTTGTTACTCTTGTCATCCCAGGAATCTTTTCAGAATGCCTGGGAATAAGTTATATATTGGCATTAAACTGAAACTAGTGTGTTTAGGCACTAGAAAGTGCTGATTAAAAGCAAAAAGGAAACCCAGGAACAAATGTCTCCTCTGCCTCTTTATGCCACTTTCTATGTGCGATATAAACTGTCGCTAGGAGGCAGTTGTGCCACAGGCTATGTGGTCCTTCTCATTTCTGCATCACCTTCATGCACAACCCACATTTCATGGGCTCGGGGAGCTGTGCCGCTGGTTTTGCCAGTCTCAGAGTGACCTGGAAACAGGACTTGTCCAGATGATACAGGAGATGTCTAATGTTAGTCTCACCCAGCAGCATTTCTGCTAATTTGAGGTTAAGCATCTTCTGTCCCCTGTGCACGTGTCCCATTCACAGGGGCCAGCGTTCCTCTGGGGAACTTAACTGTGCCGTGCACGGTCTCCTCAGCCTCACTCTTCAGCCAGGACTGCACAAACTGCTCCTCTAACTGTTGCCACCAGTGTTTCCCTGCTTGTGTTTGGCAGAGCAGTAAAGCCCTTGGGCACGTTTTAGGCTTTCCCCTGCATGATGCAACATGAGGGCCAAATTCCTCAGAATCCTGACAGTCCCTGGCCACAATAACCTCAGCTAGAGAAAAATCAGTCAACATTTTCCTAGCTAAATGCACACCGGGCATGCCATTAATTTGAATGAATGCAAATATAAGTGCCTTAATTTCTCCAGGAAGAACTTGCAGAGATCAGCCCAGCTCTTCAGGAAAATGAAGCAGACGTCCAGTTCTTTACAACTAGATTTCTCATAGAGGCTTGAACTTGTGATGTGCTGATCATAAAAGGCAGCATCCCTCTAACAAGTAAATGTAAAAACCTCACACCATGACTCGGTTGACCGTTCACCACTAACCAGCAGATCCAGTTATAAATACCAAGTATCACAGTGCTCCTTCCTGCTGCATCGTGGTGGGTGGCATCAAAAGGATCAAAGCCCGGCTGTATGGGCATATATTTAAAAATGCGTCCAGACCTCAATGTACTTAGAAGTCTCAGTGGACAAGAAGAGAGGACTGGCTGGGAAGGAGCGATGCAGCTGGAAGAGGAAGCACAGACACGATGACTACATTTGCACAGGCAGTGAGGGGAGGCAGGGAAAGAGTATCTGGGGGTAAATAGGTGAGTGTACAGCACAAAGTGACACTACAAATACAAGTCAGCACTACAAATAAAAGTAAAGTGAGCATGAGAAAAAAGCAACTTGCTTAGAGGTAATGTGAGCTTAGAAAATGCTCCTAACTATGTTTCCTAAATGATACACCATGAATTGTTAGCTCTGCTTCACTAACAGTGGGTCCTTCGGGTTGCAGAGGTGCAGGCTGCTGTTTCTTAATATTTCAGACTTGAAAGAAATGTAAAACCAGAGCGCAGGCTCCAGAAGATGCTCACGGCAGCAACTAACTGCGGGAACAGGCGCTTTCTTCTTGACATCAGAGATTCCTCACTAGAGGGCACCAACACCTCAGCTTGGTACCAAACTGCTCTGACCGGCAATAGTTAGTAAGAGTTCGTGGGGAAAAAAAAATAATATCCCCGTTCACAGCTAGGAATTAGTATATAAGAAAATAAAATTTGTAAGTAATAGCAGTAAGAAAAGTTGCAGTGGTGTAAAGAAAAAACTTCAGGTCAAAGATTAGGTTTCCAAGTTTGTGCTCAACAAGAAAATTGGAAACCTTCCTAACTTCAGCTGCTAATGCCACTGACAAAACAAACTGAAGTGTACAAAAGAAATAAACGCAAATATTTTTTTAAAAAAGGTAAAATTATCTAATTACAATTAAGTATACACAGTTTGATGCATCAAAGAAAGTGAAATCAGTACCGAGTGATTACTTAATGAAATACTGCTGTTCTTCAAGGCGTTTTAGAAATGAATAGAAGCAGCTCAAATTCCCAGCCTGAACCTGGAAGGATACTGTAGGTGAGTGTTTCTCAAACTTATGAAATTTGCTTTCCTTAATGCCTAGGAAAAAAGCTGCTTTCATGCTCTTCAGCAGCAGCAGGCGAGTCCTCCCCATGCTCCCATCCCCATGGCTGTGGTGTTGCACACCACGGCAGGACAGGCAGCTGCTGTTTGGCTCACGCAGGGACCCCGGTACCTTCTGGTTTGATATTTAGCACCATGGGATGCAAGTTGTGGCTGCCACTAGGATGCCCCCTCCCCGGCACACTGCAGAGACCTCTGTCATATCCCAAGCCAGCCTCACCCAGTCAACTGGGAACTCGCTGCTGGTCCAGCCTCCTGGCACTCTTCATTTTGAGCCCTAAAAAGTTAGCAATACCCTAAAACACCACTCAAAACGGAATGCCTAAGAATAGGCTCTCCTGAAGCCAGCAAGATAACAAGGCCATTTAATCATCCAAAACTATGTGGCCTCAGCTTTGCTCCCTCAAGGACATAAACATCTCTTTTCAAAGAGACTTGGCAGCAACAGTCCTTCTCCTGGATTTCAGCTTTCTAAAACATTCGTAGAAAAGCCGATCCTTGCATGACCTGACTGAAGGGGCTGATGCCTGCGAGGGACCGAACAACCTGGTGCTTAAAACACTGCCTGGCACATGGGGAAACCAACATCTTGCAGGGATGGAACTTGAACCTCTGTCTGGGGCAGTGTATTTGAGTACTCTTTATACTGCAGCGTCCTCTTTTTTGTTCGAAAGGTACTTTTGGGGGAGAGGATTCTGTCTATACCCACATGTCTTGACAGCAAAAGGATTAGAAAATAGGAGGAAAACCACAAAAAGTGTAGAAAAAAATACAGCTGAGGGAACACCTGAAAACAGCCTTTCAACACAGAAAATGAGACAGGACAGTGCTAGTTCTGCAAGTCTTGGCAAGGCTGAGGTGCAAGATCTGCGAGATCTGCTTAAGAGGAGACCTGTGTCATCAGACCCAGGTGGATATGAACAAAAACTAGACTTCCCCAGTGGAAACTCAAGCATAAAAAACCCCAAACCAACTAGATGCTTATGAGGTTAGTCGGCATTTTATGAGTACTAGTGGTTGGCCATATGCCTCTAGACGAGCATCCTGATGCCTAAGTCTCTGCATGTTTGATAAGCCTGGGGGATTTGTCTTCCAAGCATCGATACCAAGGGGGGAAGGGGCAGTAACAGTCTCCTGCGAGAGCCCTCAGATCCATTTTGTCATGACATTCGTATGAATCTCCTCCAATCTGTCTCCCACCAAGTGCTGCTGAGGCCTCAGCTTGGACACTGGCTCCGATACTGGAGGCTGTGCTTCAGGTGAGGTGGGCTGGGCCCAGAGCCGAGTAAGAAGAGTGACAAAAGGCTGGCAAATACGACCTGTGAGGAGCAAGCAACCAAGGTGCCGTGTGGTTAGCCTTGAATAACAAACACCGAGGTGTACTGAAAACAGACACAGAAACTCTCCATGAAATATATGGCAGCGTACCTCATTTCAGAGGGATGCAGTAGGAGATCACCCGAGGCACCTTTCCAGGGTAACTTTATAATTTTCAGGTTTAGAAATCTGTCTAGAATCACAGGGACAGTTAACAAAAAAATCTAATAGCTTTATCTGGCTTTTACAGCCCAGAAAATCAGAGGCAAGGACCTAATCCCTTGACTCTGAGATATTGCAGTTTTTCCTTCAGACGGAAAATTCTCACAAAACCCCCCTAAAATGAAGCAGAGGTGTGTTGTGTTTTAACCTGAGTACCAGTAAATACATTGGAGTTGCCACACTTCTTTCTGGATTCTCAGTGTATAGGATGCCATTTTCTCTTCCTTCCTCCAGTGCCCTCCTTGTTTTATCCAACTACAGCCCCTGATCCGTTTCCACAGAGCAAATCCAGGCTCTAACGGCAGGATACTTCAACAAGTGACTTGAGCAAATATGCCAAGGTAAGACCAAAGGCCCAGGGTAAGAGTATTCATCAGCCTGATCTTTTGCTTGCCTTTTCACCCTTAAAAGGTGTTAGTAAAACCGACCTGAGCATGAACACATGCAGGCTGGCCCATGGGTCATCAGGATCTTCTCTGTAATAGTCCTATCACAGTGATAGCTGAGTCACGCTGGGATGTTAAGAAGAAAGAATTTAGCTAGTAAACTTTAGGAAGGGGGGAAGACATCTCACTAAAAGTGAAGCAGTCAAGACTCCACACTCCAATGCGAGAAGAAAGCCCAGACCGCCAAGGGGACAACGACTCCACTTTGTCCACAGCAGCCAGGAGAAAACTTGAGTAGCAGTGCCTAGAAGGAAGGAAAACAGCAGCAAAGCCAAGGAAAATGGGCACGCTGCGGGTACACAATGCAAAAGCACCAGGTCACTCCCCTTCTCTGTATGCCTATTTGTTTCTATTGTGCGGATCTGTTTTTGCTTTGCTTGATAATTCTCCATGTTGACCTTCTAAGGACAGACACGTTAGGGAATTTCAGATGGTGCTGTAATGTCTTGGCCATTGAAAACTCTTCCTTATTTTGTCTGAAATGTTCTGTGGGTGCTTTCTTTAGCAGCTTTACTGGCCCTATTACAGATTGTTATTTAATTTATATCCAGCGTATGAGCTGGCTGGCAGGAACATCAGGTAATTTAGGGGAAGAAGATTTTGAAATTTTTTTTTATGGTCATTAATTTGGTAACAGTAACTACTTTGTCAGTGAGCTGTTATATTCATAGTGATCCCCATTTTCTTCTTTTCTTACTCCTAGTGTTCATACTGTCGTGGTGAGCACTGTATAACTAGGGAGGGAAGACATGGGCAGAGAAAAGAGGTGAGGTGAGATTCTTCTCATGCCTAAACACATGGTCAGCTACTGAAAAAAGGAAAATTCAAAGTCCAATAGCCTTCCAGGGGTGTGATGGAGTTCTCCAAAGTGTCCCTGTGGGGCTGGTGAGAAACTTGAGGGGCTGCTTGTGAACCCAGCTCCAAGGGGTAACAGCCACCAGAGTACCAGAGGGAGCAAACCTCCTGGTCCTGCCCTCCTCCCTTGCTCTGGAAGGTTTTGTTGTATTGCTGTCCTTCCTGTGGCTTCCTTCCCATAACTCAAAGTCACCGTGACTAGCCTAGGCACTTGACACTGGACATTAAGTCATACTTGAGCATGAAGCAATGACCTTCGATGCTCAGCCTCCCGTGCAAATCAAAATGGCAATTTTGAGTGCAGGTGAAGGAGACCAAGGAGTATCTTAAGGCAACTCTAATCCAGGGGGAGAAATAGGCATTAGCCATGACTTCCACCTCTTCAGACTCTTCCTTTCCAGTTAAATGAGCACATTGCTCCAGCATGGGACTCTGGTTCAGGCACCTACGGAGGAAATTTTGTGTTTTGTGTCAAACAGGAGCCCATTAGCCCTCCCGGTGCTTCTCCTCTCTCTGCCATGGCTTGCCAACCCTTCGTCCAGGGGTCTTTGCCCTTCAAGGAGCTCTGAACCCTGCTGTGCGGGAGCTGCGTGCAGCTGCTTGGTCTCTGAGCCTCTGGTTCATACACTTCGTACATTAGCTAATGTAACTTCCTCACTCTGGTTTTCAGAACTGTTTGGAACTGCTTTTCCACATGCACTGCATTTCGGTCTTAAAAGTGGCTGTTTAAGACCAGGTCATCCTCCTTGAAAAGCGGCCAAAGTCCATACTGTTCTCGCCTGCCAGCAGTCCCAAAATCTGCTGCTTATTCTTCCACCCAGACCTCATTTTTATTTTCTCTTCCGTTTCAAAACTTTGTGAAACTTAAAAATAGCTCCCTGCAAGTTCAGAGAAAAACCCCAAAACAAAAAAATAATGCAACAACAAATCAGATAAGATGAAAACAGAAAGGGAAAGGGGGGAGGGCATGCCACAAATTATATCACTGTCAACATGGAAATGCTTAAAGAATGCATATTGAGAAACAACAGGAATTAAGAGGCCACAGCTGTGTGATGAGAAGTGATAAGAAACTGCCATCCTTTAATAAGGCATCCTAGGAGATATGCTTCAAACGCCCCTTTTCCCCAGGCCTCCCTAATCTCCAAACAAACAGTACCTGCAAAAAGGAGTCATCATAATAAAAAGAAACCCAGGCCTCATTTACTCTTGTTGTTCTGGATTAAACCAGGGTTGAGCTGAATCAATGAGCAAATAAAATACATATGGGCAAAGCTCCTGAGACCATCAAGGGGAAAAGGAGGAAGAAAAGAAAAGGGAGCAGGGGGTGGTGGTAAATAACAGTATTAACTCCGCAATTGTTACTAGTCTGTCAACAAACATACTTTAGGGATTTTCTTGTTAAGCCAGGGGGATATATACTGGTGGTAGAGGATTTTAGCCTTTCACGTTTATTTAAAGCTGTCCACACACTTTGACTAAAATGCATACAAAAAACTCTCCAGGGGCTTCTTTCATGTTGCAGGAGTCTTAGGTAAATGTCTCTTTTAGCAGTCATTTGTTTGCTTGATTTTTTTTTTTCTTGAGGCTTTTTTCCTTTGGCTGCTGTGCAAACTTTTCACATAAAAGACAGAGAAAAGCACTTTCACTCCTGCTGGGTTTTAAACATACTGTTCTTTTGGTTATTTATTTATTTTAAGCGTTGTGCTGAGGACCCGAGCGCTTTGCAGAGCAGTCTAAATGCAAATATGTATCTCAGCTCTACAGCCTGTTCTTTCAATTATACCTTGGTCTGATCTTTTCTGAATCGCCTGTAATGCTGCCAACTTTAACCAGGAGTTGGGAAATAGTTCATGGCCTAATTAAAACCCCAGCTTCTAGGCTCTTGGGACTGTGTGCTATTTACTTTCCCTTTAGAGAAAGGATGCCTGCACAGCTATAGGGAAAAACTTGAAAGCGCCACCTGAATGCATCCGAGAGGCTGGAATGCTAGAACGTAAGTAAAAAGAATCTCAAATTCTTTATAATATTTAAAATAAGAGCAACGCCACTGAAGATTTGTGAAATGCCAGGGTTGGGGAGAGCAAGTTTGCATAACGCCCTAGAGGTTTAACGTGTTGATTGAAATCAAACAATTAACAATAAGAAACGATAATAAAAACTAAAAGCAATAGGAAAGAAATATTTGGCAAGAGACTGGAATTATAAACATACTGACACTCTTGGAATTTTGCATTTTAAAATTAAAATGCTGTGAATTAATCTGTATACGGTAAGAAAAGATAAGCGAAGCTATGAAAATGCTAAAATCTAAATTCTCTTGGATTAGATAAGTGACTCGTAAGCGCAGGCTGATGTTCCCAGGTAACCGTTTCTGTCCATGACAGCACCAAAGTGCATTGCACTGGAAAGCTGAGCTGCGTAGCTAGGTGCCTCAGTACAGACTCTGGTGCCAATGTTAGCCACTTGTTATAAGCAAACAAACAAACAAACAAAAGTATTTTGGTGGAAGTGAACTTCCTGCTCCAGTCACACAAGCCGTGCTGAGGTTAAGAAGGCAAATATTTGTCGTTTGATAAAGGGTTATGATCTGCTGACCTTGGAATTAGTCTTGATGGCAAGTAAAGCTGAGTTCTTAAAAGCTGTTGTTACAAGCAGGGAGCCAAACTGGTCAAAAGTTTCCTGTGTAATTTATGTCAGGGTGCTTTGGGGATTTTTTTTTTTTTTTTACTTTATTTCTATGTTCTCCAGAGAGCCGTGTGCTGGTGGTTGGCAGGAACTACAGATCGTCTTGCAAGATCTACTCATCAGCTACAGCTTCAGACGTCCCCATGCTGAGTGCCCTGGGATGGTCATGGGGAGGGGTGGTGAAAGGGATGCCATGCAAATTTCTCCCCTTGTGGAAAAGTGGAGAAAGAGAGAAAAAACATCTGACTTGTGCATGAATAGACAACCAGGCAGGCAGTCACAATGCTGCTTGTTTGCTCCTACTCTGTGTTCATTAATATGGCCCTGAATTTGGGACTTTCGATTTATTATAAAATTACTGTCTGCATCTAGTGTAGTCACAGAGTTTGCAAACACCTGTGCAGGACTCAGTCATTTCTTAAATCTTGGCTGAAGAATGCCGGCAAAGAGGGTTATCATGCACTTTACAAAGTGCTTTTCTTTTTATCTTGAGAATAATATTTAGTGGCTCCAGTCCTTTTATGCTCCTTTTCCTTGGATGCTTGAGAAAAGCTTGTGGGATCTCCACTCTAGCCCTCTACTTCTTCATGCTACATACACGCTCTGCCCTATAGCCCAGTTGCTCCTTTTCTCCCTTCCTTGGCAGCTTTAGCACCTCTGTCTCCTAACTGATGAAAGTATTTCTCCCTACAAACAGGTTTAAGTTAGCCCTAAGTTAGGAAGTCACAATTTTTCCAGGTAGTCCTCAAACAAGTGTTGTTGATTCCTTAGCTCTTTTTAATTCTTTTCTCTTTTACTCATTCTCAGTCTTTAAACATCTTCTGCTGTGCTTACCCCTTAAGCTGCAAATTCCTAGTTTATTGGGTTGCAGATATGTGCTTTTAAATCAGCTGTCCCACTCTGGCTCTGTAATCTTTTCCCTGAGATACTCCAATTATTTTAGAAGCCACCCCTGTATGAGTAGTTTAAATTACTCGTTGGCTGACGAGAGACTTTGGGTCTACTCCTCAGTACTTCACATTCAAAGTCTGAGCCAGACAACCAGCTGCTTGTTTGGTTAAAAAAAAAAAAAAAAAAAAAAAAAAGGTGGGACACAGGGGGTGAAACTCTACCCATAGAGTGGGAGTATGCCATGTTTTAGCATGTGTGTCTCCTTCGTGCCTATGTGTCCTACCAGACACGCAAAAGCAATTGAATTAGAAAAGAGAGGTGCGAGAACCGGGTCCCAAATCAAGACAGCTGCTCTGCTGCTTTCAGGAGGTCATTCTCCTCATTACTCACAAGTACGGCACGCACAGAAGCGTTTCTCAGCCGCAGAAGTTTCATGTATTTGCTCTAAGAATGTGGTCATCATCTTCCTGGGTACACACTTCTAGTTTTCCAAGAAGAAAACCAATAGGAAATGGAGCAAGTGATCATATCTGATAAACTGTGAATAATCACCGAAGAGCTGCTATAATGAACAATGCTGGGGGTGTCAAAACTTCTCAGCACCTGCCAAAAGATAATGACTAGGTTAGTAGAAATGGGGCTCTACCAACAAAAAGCTGAGCATTTGTCCTTCGTTTGGCAAAGCTCACTCATGACTAATCTTAGATGTATAAGCGGACCCAGTAAAGTCAACACGATTTGTAAGATTTGCTTTGTCCACCCCTTCACTTTTCTGCTTTACATGCCCTGGAGGGTACGGTGCACCGTGTCCAAACATGGTCGAACACTTTAAGCACACGTATCTGCTAAAATCCTTATGCATGCTCACACTAGATACATGCATGTCAAGATTTTTTTCGAAATGACTAATACTTTGAAGAAGGTCTGAACCACCTCTCACCTGTCCCCTCCCCAGACCTCATGGTGTCCATCCCCAGCTCCCTTAGAAGCTCACACCTCCCAGTACCTGGGGCTTATCATAGTCTACTGGTGTCCAGCTCTGTTGCCCCTTCTTCTAAATACATACGGACTGCTGGTGGGGCTCCTTAAAACGTTCAGTGCCATGAGGTATTATAATCTGGATAAAGGCAGAAGAGAATGAATCAGAGCAATTTTTCTGGACACCAGGAAGGACTTGGAGAGGGTGGATGGGAGGAGATGTGCAAAGGGTACATCTGAGGCCAACAACTTTCTCTGCTGAGGAAATACTGCCCGCACCAAAGGATTTTGCCAAACTGGATCTGAGCTGGTGTTGCCTGGGATGGGTGCCTTCTCCTGCCTGCATCTTCCTCAGCGGCAGGAGCTATTAGTGGTGTTGCAATGACAACAGGGAGGCCCAGCTGCAGCTCAGCAAACACGCTCCTGTGCAAGTACTCCGTCCAAACCAAGTTTCTGCTCTGGACTCAAGGTTTTAATTCATGTCAAGATTAAACAGGTGGATGAAATGAACAAATGAAAGTGCTCAAAGGGAGAAATGGGATGGGATGGGAAAGATGTCTATCAAAAGCAAGCCTTTCATCCCTCAGCATCTGCCACAAATGTTAATTATGTGTTCCCTTAACTCCTCTTCTTGAATTTTATTTATTAGAAAACAGTGCTGTACTCCAGGCTGCCTGGTTGGCCAGGGAGGAGATTTTACCTACCCAAGCAAAGCATTTCCCTTATTCTGAGGCCAGGAGATCTTCACCCATGATGAAGAAACAGCAAAACGAACAGGACCAAGAGCAGACTGCTTAGTTTAGGACATGTTTCAGGCAATTTACCTACCCCAGGGCCCCACTGTACCTCAGGAAGGAGGTAAGTTCTTTCCCCTGACTGAGATCATGGGGATGGAGGGGGTGAACCAGAGCAAGAGCACACCAAGACTTTTCCACAGCTGCTGCAGGGGCTGGTTTCATGCCCCCTCACCTGGGGGCTACTGCTGGAGTCCACGGCCCAGGCTCCTGCTGGCAAAACACCGTCACTGAGTGGCCTGGGAGGGATTTCAGCCATGTTCCCCATCTTCCTCTCGCAACACCTGCTGGATGCTCCCTCCTTCTCTCCTGTGAACATGTTGCATCTTGATCGCAAAATCCTCTGTGAGGGACCTCTCTGTGCTGATCAAATTAAACCTTGACTTAAGGCACAGCACGCGGGCGCTTGTGACAGGTCCCAGCACATCCCTTGGGCTGCTGTCCTGTATTTACCTGCCTGACGTCTGGTGTGATGGCTTACTGAAGGCTCATGTCCGAAGGAGGGTGCTTCTCAGCTTCCACACTCCACCGTGGCCTCTGCGAGTCACTAGCCACCCGTGATATTTCTGAGATGTCCATGTCATCGCTGGCAGCCACATGGAAACAGGAGTACAACCAATCACACAGGCAGGTCCTCTGCGCTTCCGAAGTGTGAGCAGCACTAATTTGTTTTAAACACAGCTTTTCTGCATGACTGGTAAGCAACCTACTTTCAAAAAGCAATGTTCTTAGCCCAAAGAGGGCTAGCAGCTAGGGTTTGGGTTTGCAGCCTTCAAGGTGATATAAAGCAAGAGATCTGCTGCAAAACCCCCCCATTTTTGGGGGGCAAGTCTGAGCCACGCAGATCTGATTACTGGAGCCTTGTGCACTGAGCTTATTCACCCTGACAGTGTTAAACGCAAGACAGGCACCACAAATAGTGCCCGAACGCTTCTAATCCACTTGCCCTTTGCAGAAATGTGTTGGTTGCAGCCCCCTTGCATGGACCCACATCAGCATCAGCCAGCACTCATGTGATTTAAAGGATTGGGGGATTAGCAGAGAAGGGACTTTGAATGCACGGATGCTTCCCAGAACTTTCCTAGTTAACTGCCAGGGGCCATGGTTCCCCTGCATCGCTGCTCTCTCTCTCTCCCCAGGTCCAGAACACCCGTTGTGGGGCTTGCACCTCTCTCTGCTCCGAAGGGGCAGCTTGGATGCCGTGGGAAGTGCCCGGAGCAAGGCCCTGGGATCCTGGAAAGCCCCTCCTGATTTTTCCCCAGCTTTTTTGTTGGCTTTGCTGGGCAGCGGGCGGCCGCGCTTGCTGCGTGACTTTCTACATGCCGGGGGATACTTCAGATGACATGATGGACATTCCCCCTTTGAACCCAGCCCAAGCCCATGCCAGAAAGGCCCATGATAGATTCCCCGTGCCATCCTGCAAAACAGGCTGAAATATAGCACCTTTTAACCAAAGCCCAGGGTAAACAATACAGCCTGTACTCTGGTTCATAAACAGTCCTCATTATTACAAAGGGCATTTCAAACGCGGTGTGCTACAGCTTGACCTTAAAAGCTATAGACAATCTAGCGGAGCACAGACGGTTTCATAAAGTACAATCACTTCCTGCAATTCTTGGGGCAGTGCAGCCGGAGCCGTGCAAATCCTGTTTTCCCTGCATTGTTTCCTGCATGTGAATATCATCAGTCTAGTGGTGCTCGTAACCATGGCACTCGTTAAACAGGAGCAGGGAGACTCCTGATAAAGCCATCCAGGACTCCAAGGATTTGCACGGGGCCAGCAACCTCGGCTGGGCAAGGAGGAGGTGCCAGACATCACTTCTAAAGATCAAACAAGAAACACATGCTAAAAAGAAGTGCTTTAAGAATAGCTATGGGGTAACAGTGCTGTCAGACACAAGTTTAGGCCAGTAAAGACGGTGGGAGCACAGCAAATCGCTTCACTGGGAGCACTGTTTGTCTTTTGGGAAAGCCTTTGCCCCTACCTGGGGGTCCACGTTTGCAAGAGCCCGGAGGAGCTGGGCTCCTGGTGGCATCTGCGCAACGTGAGAGGAGATCTGCGGGAGGTGCAGAGGGTGGAGGGGATCACACCTCTCTCCCTACCACTCTCTGCCTTGGTCACCTCTCCATTTCCTTGCAGATAGGAAAAGAAAAAAAAATTCCAGAGATAGTATCGCAGACTGACAATGTAACTGAAGGCAGACCCTTCGCAGTACATCCAGTTCATGCTCTGGATGAGATTATTAATGACTCTCCTATTTATTTAATGATGCCTCCCTGGGGAGCCCTGGGAGTATCAGGTTTCCAGAGAACACAAAGACAGTACTTACTTGGTGCATTCAGGACTGCCAAACCTTCCGAGCATTACAGAGAAGTCCATATAAGTAAGTGCACACAATTACACATTTAACGAACAAAAAATATAATGGGCGGATCCATCACGGATCTGGCCATCGTCAGATGCCTAAATGATTTGTCTTTACTGGATTTGGGAACTAAAGCATCAGCAGCACCCTGTTTAATGTTGGAAGGTACCTGGGTCAAGAAGATTTTGGAGGTGTAATTGCTCCATAAAAGGTTTAATTTACAGGGTCCTGAATCCCATAATGAAACCAATAGCGCCAGGTCTGACCTTGGCGTACAAGGCAGCACCCACAGAGAGTGAACCAGGCAGAGGTTACAGCAAATCTCAAAGCAAGTAAAGGCTTGGTGATGGGGAAATTTTACATGAGTAATTAATCGAATTGGGCAGGACACAGTTCATCCTGTTCTTAGAATACTGTAGCAAAAAATTGTGTTTCCAAGAAAGAAGGGTGTTTGTCTGGGATAAGAGTACATAGTTTAGTCCTGGTGCTGCTGAATAGGCAGGAATTAAATGCAAGCTTTAAAATGTTAGGCAAGGGGGATGCTGATGGTCACAGAACGGTTGTGTGCATGAAAAGAGTAAAAACCACAGAACAAACACCAGCTTCTGGAAGGCAAACTTCAACAGCATCGTACAAACGGTAAGTCCGGTCTCACAGGAAGAAATGCTGGAGGAAAGAAATGCAGAAAAGTTGCTATGTGAGCCTATATTTGAACAGCCACAAAGCAGTCTGAGTCGCAGAGGAGAAAAGGACCTATAGCTGAAGAGCAACGGGACAGCACCAGCAATTTGTGGAAGATTGCCCTCTCAATGAAATTAATGGAGAAGTGGAAGTGCAGACGGGTATTGATGCATGAACTTAGAGGAATAGCACAAGCATGTAAAGGCAAAATGAATAGCAACTAGCAAGGGGTATAAAAGGCTTTGCAGATGTCCAGAAGCAACTGGACAACACAGGAAAACCCATTACTTATTGGATAAAGAGGAGAAATAACGGCTGAAACAGAGAAGGCTGTTCAAGTCTTTGTAAAAAAGTTAACTGTGAAATTGATTTAGCAGGTAACAAGTGTAAAGGCCAAGATAGAAAAAGAATTGCCTGGACAGTTTTTAGATAAGGTAAAAGCTTTCAAATTCATGAGGCCTGATGAAACCCACACTAGCGTAATTAAGGAACTAATCAAAGCAGACTGAGCTATTAGTGATTATCTGCAAAAATTCAAGGTTTAAAGAGGATGTCCCAGAGGGCTGCAAAACAGCAGAGAGAGGACCTATCTTTACAGAGAGGAAAAAGGAGGAGCCAGGGAATTCAAAACTAATCTGCCTAACTTTGATAAATGGAAAGATAATAGAATGAATAATTAAATAACCAAGTTATAATCCCAAGAGAGCAATATGTTGACAAATATCAGCCAGTGCAGGTTATTTTTTTTTTTTTAAGAACAAGGCATGTCAGACCACTTTAGTGGGTAAGTAGCCCAGTAATTAAAGAGGCAGGATGCCACTTTCCTACATGATATTCTGAGAAGGAAAACAGGAAAATATTATTTTGGTGAAGTCATATTCACTTGAATGTGCCACCGAGTAAAAAACTGCACTTGGAAATCATTCACTGTCAGGGCAGGATGACATTTAAGGAAGTCCTTCGCGCATTTACCCTAATCTCTGCTCTATGCACCTTACTCATTAGAGGTAGGAACTGACAGCGAGCTCAGCACTTACAGCACCAGCTATAAAGCTAGTGAAGGATCCAAAGTGGGGAGGGGCTTCAAATCCACAGCATGAAATGCAGCAAAGATGAGGCATTTTTGAATGCATAAATGTAATACATTGAATAAGCAGAGAAGTTACAGCACACCAAGAAGCGATCTTGGGGGTTATAGAGGATCGAAAACCCAGTGTGCATATAGAAAAGAGGATGAAACTTTTTTTCAAGGTGTATCAATAGGAGGGCTGGATTAGAAACAGGAGGCCTTGCTCTGTGTGACATGGGTGGGGCATCAGCTTGGCTCCCCACTTGGGATGGGATCAATGCTCTAGTGAGTTCAGAAGAGAGCAATGGGGATGCTACGTGATGTGAAAAACCCTTTATTCAAGCAAAGGTTGGAGAAACTATCTTTGTTCAGTACAGAAACAGGATTAGAGGGAGAACAAGAGAGGAGAGATGCTATCAGTCTTGCAGCGTGCAAGAAGGGTGTTACACAAAGAACAGAGCTTAGCTGTTCTCTGTGTTAAGGAGAATTTTGTTTATTTTATACAAAGATTTGAGCTAGCTGCCTAGAAAAAAAAGCAACCAAACACAAAAACATACCCCCAAAGTTTCTCATTCGAAGGATAGTTGGAACAAGCTACCAGAAGCGGTTGTGCAAACCCTGTCATTGGAGGACTGTTAGAGAAACAGCTGTCAGGGTTGCTCTAGGTCATCTCTCGAGGTCCTTTCCAGCCCTACTTTTGTATGATCTTGCAGAGTAATTAAGCCTCTGTTTAACATTATGCACACAAGTGACTTACGAAATAGGCAGTGTTCCGAGTTGAGCACAAGCTTAATTGCTTTGCTGGTCTGAAGCCCAAAGTATTTCTAGTAGGTGTTAATTTATTCCAAAAATTCTTGCTAGCAACTATTCCCCTATGCACATTGACACCTGCAAAAAAATAAAAGCAGTATTATTCTGCTTCCAAGCTTCTGCATTCCTTTCAAACCACCCTGCCTTCCTCTGATAATACTAAGGAAATAAAAGAATCTGTTTGAAACCTTCTTTACTGAACCAAATTATTTCCTCACGCACTGCAGATACAAGAGAAACATGAGGTCACTGAAACAATGAGGTGAATCATATCAATAAAGCATTAGGGATGCAAAGTATACATATTAGTAATTAATTTGAAAACATATATAATACATATAGGCATCACACACACTAATATATTCCCCTAAGCCATGAATGGCTGGAAAACCTCTTGTCTTACAGCAGGACGACCATTACTTTTAGTTCCCAGAGTTTAACTTCACCTGTGTTAAACGTCACTGTGCCTTGTCTCTGAGGTAGCCAGTGTGTGGTGGCCTCCATCTCCATGAGCAGAAAAACAGTTCAAAAATGAGGACTAAAACATCTTTGAGGAGCTGAGACATACTGAGATTTAACTGACTTTCCCAAAACTAAATAACCTCTTCCCCAACACGTGGGACCGAAGCCCAGCAGCCCGCAGCTGGTGACTGCATGGGGAGGTTGGGGATGCTGAGTACAGCTCAAGTATCAACAAATCCCCATCTTTCTGTTGCTGTTTTTTTGAGGGCGTTTTGTGTGTGTGATGCAGTGTTGTCCAGGAGTATCGGTCATGATTCAGGTCTTCCCACTCTGTACTAGGAGTGCAAACATACAACAAAGGAAGGAGCTCTGCCTTAAACTTTCCAAACTGAGTGCAAGATGAAATACCACAGGTGGGTGAAAGGAAGGCAGGGAGGAACAAAAGGAAACTGTGAGTCAGGGTGCGCTATTATCTGACAAATGCTGCTGCTTACAGAGGTGAATTTTAGCCCTTAAGAGGCTGCTTGTGGAATGAGATGAGAAATCGTCATCTTTGTCTTAAGATCTAGGAGGGGGAGAGGGAATTTCTGAGAGAAGCTCCTATGCCCAGAAAGTCAAGCAATGGGGTGCTTATGTTGCCAGAAGAAGCCTTGCTTCAATCCCTTGCTGAAAAGTTGGCAGCAAAGGGATTTGAACCTGGAGTACAACAGAACACAAGATTGAGCTGGGTCTGGCTGGGCTTGGACATCCCAGAAAACCACAATGAACTGGGTGGACATGGTGGATTGGGGCCAAGGAGATGTTCAGTTCAGCCATGCTCATTGCTGCTAAGCTTCTTCCAGACCCGTATCTATCAGAGGCTGCTGCCCTTCATTTTTTTGGCTAGACATGACAGTGGATGGCAGCAATCCCTCGCTGGGCTAGGCCCTCTGATGAGTTCTCCCTCTTTCACTGGGAAATTGGTGAAAGGGGAGGGAAAGATTCATGGTGAAGAGAGTTCCTTTTTCAACTCCAAGCTAGTTCCTGTGCTTTGATGGCCCCGAGTTGGGGACACAACCACAATTTACCAGTTTTCTGAGAACATTTTAACAGCAACACTACAATATTGGATTTGAGTTCACTTTCCATAGAACTTCAAACTGAATTTAAAAGATACTTGGGTTTTCCTGGCTTCCTGCAGATATGCTTAAACACAAGATTATTTTTTTAGCAGTTACCCTTTCACTGTGAACTTTCAGATATGCTGCTTCACTAACAAGATTTCTCTTTGTGAAGCTGCTCTGCTTTAATTCCGATAAAGTGAAACTCCCATCATTAATCTTTAAAACTGCAGAGCATATGAATTACTATTTTCTTAAAATACACATTTCTGTCAAGCCATTCATTTTTTATTTCAAAGATACTATACTTATGTTTTCCAGCTTTCCTACTGACATATAAATTGGTATTTTCCCAGCAGTTCCCCTCTGAACAAAATTTCTCACGCACTGTTCAGTCAGCCAGTTTCAGTTTGTAAGGTCTAATCCTTTAATTGTTTCACTGATGAAAATTCCAATAGCACATGATTAAATCTCTGGCATGTATTAGTTATTATTTCCTTATCGGTAATATTTACTATTTATTCTAGAGTAAATACACTGCTGGAGCACCCAGACTGCAATATGTGAGCTCCTTAGAGGGTGTCTTGTAGATCACTTGCTAACTTCTTCTCCCAGAAAGCCTCACCAAAATCTTGGGGAAAACCTTAACATTATCACCCTGATGAACCTTCCTTGCCTATATTACAGGGGGCCAGAAAATCCTCAAGATGCAAAGTGCAGTCTCTTGGACAATTTCAATTGTGCTGGTGAACGGCATTTGCCAGTCCTACCAGTGGAGAGTCACGGATTGCATGCCATGGCTCTGCAGATGGGTCTCAGGACTCCGTTTGCCCTGATCCATGCAACCTGGAGCACTGACACAAGCAGATCAAAGTCAGACATGGATATGGGGCAACACCATGAGTCCACTTTTTTATGCCTAAAGATAGAGAGGGCAGGAGGTGGTGAGGTTGAGATAGCCGGTCTGGTCCTACAAAGAAAATGCTTGGACAGGGCATAGAAGAGGGGCTTTCTCCCAAAGATAGAGCCCTTCTGCGCTTGCCTGTGGAGGCAGGGGAGGAGCTGCAGGGTGGCAGGAGCCTGCTCTCCCACTTCCAGCCACCGCTTCCCTCCTGGCTGGCCAGTCCAGCTGAGTATGATGCCATTTCTCTCACACACTCACACTCCTTCTTCTCAGTAAATTGTCTTTCTGTCCCCTCTTCCCTCTTTTTGCATGAGAACATCAGTTTTCCAGAAAGATAAGGATATTTGCTTGGAACCCATTGCTAATCCACTTCAGGATTAGCAGAAATTTAGCATTCAAAGGTATGACACTGCTCCTAGGGAAGCTGAACACCAAAATATTCTAATTTTGAAATTCTGTTTACCCCCACACAGCCCCCACCCCCATTGGAAAAAGATTAGAAATTAGCAATTCCAAGAGCACTGGATCTACTGTGATCCTTTCCACAGTGGAGAAAACACAAAAAGAATGCTATAATTGGAGATGGCAGGAAAGATTTAAAAAAGAGAGGGGATGTTTTCTTGGAAAAGGCAGTAGATTAAAGCTGAAGCTTTCCTTAGAGACCTATTGTTTTTTGCTTGCTTTTTTGATGAGGAATACAGAAAACTTTTTTTTTTTCTTGGGTGCAGATAAGGACCTCCAGCCGAGGGAGTCACACCCCAGGTTGGTGAGTGGGCTGCTGGTAGGAGTGCTCTTCTTCCAGATTACAGACCACTTCTCAAGTGAATAGCTGCAAGTCTGAATTGTTGGCTATTGTGCAGTGTGTATTTTTTTTTTTCCTTTCTTCCCCCATATTATTATTTTAATTTTATTTTTGGCAAAAACAATTGGGAGAGTCTTGGTTTCATTGCACTTTGACACAAGCGTCAACACCTTGAAATATTTTGCAAAATGGAATTCTTGCTGCCTGCCCAGCCCTGTAATCAACGCCCTGAGGTTTCCTCAGACACCTATCTTAACAGCAAGTCTGGAAATCCTTAAGCTAAACGATGAACTAAAGTACACATGCCTGCAAAGGAAAGTTGGCACATACTGCCTTAAAACCCAGTTTTGCGGGGAAGAAACTCTTGAAACATGGAAGCTTTCCAGCCACTCTTCCCCAAGCTTGTAGCCCTGCATGGGGTGCAAGATCCGGCACTTGGCCTTGACCCATTAATTCAGGCTGTCCAGATACCTCTGTAGATCCTTCCTACCCTCAAGCAGAATAACACCCCAACGCACCTTGGTGCAGTCTGAACCTTACCAGGGGTGCACTTGATCACCTCGTGCAGATCACCGATAAAGACGTTAAACAGAACTGTCCCCAGTACTGAGCACTGGGAGCACCACTTGTAACCGGCTGCCAACTGGATTTAACTCCATTCACCCACCACAACTCTTTGGGCCTGGTCACGTAGCCAATTTTGGTTTTTTTTAGAGTACACCCATCCAAGCCATGAGCGGCCCGTTTTATCCAGAACGCTGTGGGAAACGGTGTCAAAGGCTTTACTAAAGTCTAGGTAGACAACATCCACAGCCTTTCCCTCTTCCCCTAAGGTTAATAGTTGCTCTCCAGCAAGAGTCACGGTGAGCTGCAACCTGCCTGTTTGCAGACACCAGCCTTCTGCCTTGCCTTCAGGAAACTTTTAGGGGAGGGGCACAGTTGCCTACATCCACAACTCTTCATCAAAAGCTGCATCTATTCAACTTTTTGGGTTCTGGATGCCTGTATGGGAGCCCTCTCCCCTTCCCCTAGCTGTGAAGACAGGCTTTCCTTCCTGGCATTGGGATGCAGCCCCCATCCTGTGAGGCTGATGGACACCCAGGGACACACGCATTCTCCTCTCAAGGATTCCTTTTATTGTTCTTCTGCCCCCCCTTTTTTGTTGTTTTTGTTATTCTCACAACATAAATGAGAAGTCCTTCAGACAGAGCCTGCCGGAAAAGCCAAGACACATTCAAATGCTCTCTTTTCATTGTTCCCAGAAGATTAATGACACGTAGGCCAACGGGCCTGTAGCCCTCTTCCCGTAACCTGCATGCCAAGGGGGAACAAATGAAAGCATGTAACTGGAATTTCCACTCAGCTTGTCTCAACAGCACACGAAAAGCTAGGACAAATCAAATTACAACTACAACAAAAAAGTTCCCCTCTCCTTTCGAAACAAATAAACAAACAAGCAAACAAACGAGAGAAAGGCACGGTTTAATTGCCGAAGTGGGGCAGCGCTAGCTGTATAACATCTGGGCTGCGCTTGCATTTGGCTGGAAGCTACCTTTTCATGCCTACGCTAAGCTCCAGCCACCAGCGAGGATCCGGTGGACTTGGAATGTTTTTCAAGCTCGGCAGCCTGCTGCTGGCTCTCGGTGGCCAGCTCCCACGGCTGCTCGCAGCTCCCGAAACCAAGCCACGCGAGACCCCCGCCGCCCCTTTCCTGCCGAGAGTGAGTGGCCCTGTGTTTGTTCCAAATTCCAGCACAGGGGCCAAAGCCGGCTGGCAGATTAATTGCTGTGCAGAGGCCTGTCACTCAGAGCCACGGGTGTCCCTCCGGGCAAGGTGGCTTCTTCATTCCAAGCTGCCAGCGTGGGAGAAAGGCAGTCACTCACTTTGAAGGGTGTCAGCAGGTTGCATGCCTCAAAAAACAAGCATTAAATAAATATGCAGGTCCGGGGGCAATGTTTTGTTGTCTGACTCTCTCTCCCCAAACTCTCACTGCGGTGGTTGAGTTGCTGGTTTTGGGAGTTTGGAAAAAGAAAACAGGATTGAGGGAGCCCAGGGTAATGGCAAAGACATCACATCAAGCCAGCAGACTAAGACAAAACACCAAAGCCCAAAGAGCTTGGGAAATGAAGGAAAGCAGGGTGCAGTCCCTGGAGCGAACCATGGAGCCAAACTGCCCCTGGCAGTACAGCCATGCTGATGCCAAAGCAGGTAACCTCCCCAGGGGGAGCTGAGAGAGCCCACTAAGCCCCTGTTCCCTCCACTGCCACAACTGACCTGGAACCAGAAATGAAAAAGCTAATTCCTAGCTGAAGAAGCAGAAACTTACCATTTTCCTTCTAAAAGGGTAATTTTTTGAATGCTATTTCCTCATGCTTTCTGATTGGCCCATCTCATCTTTTTCCCTCGCAAAGATGGTTTGGGCATACAATCCAGCCTCCAGCTGGGGAACAAAAGAAACCCACCACAGCTGAGCTCTGCTTCTGCCAAGAGACTCGGGTAGTCCCTGGTATGAAAAGCAGTCGCTGGCACCTAAGGTGTGCCCCAGAAATCCCTCCTACGCACTATTCCCAAACTTTGTAATTTGAGCCAATGCACCGGGAGCGATGTTTTCTGTTCATTTCTACATTAAGTAACGTTTACTAGATATGATGAGTGAAACGTGCCGATCTTGGGCATGGCTAATCATTCTTCCCTTCCAAAACTAGCCAACCAGCCAGAGGTTCAGCATGCAAGAGGATGCGCTGATCCCCCTGTTTCATAAGCTGTCCCTCCTTACCCTCTATTTACAGCAATACAACAGGCATAAGTAAACCTAGTCATCAGTTTTCTCTGTATTCCGGTCTAGTTTTTCAATTATTTCTTTTAGCTTTAAACATAATTTTCCAGACTTGCCATCTACAATAACCCTCTGCATTATTTTTTCTTTTTTTTTTTTTTTTTTAAATACAGCATAAGCTAACAAGCAGCCTTAAAATCATACCCATGATACAGCTTGCTTTAGGTCACATGAAGAACTGGTAGTTAAGAAGATCTAAGCTGGAAAATGGCTTTACTTACACTGCATTTGCTGAGGTCTGAAGTCCATACAGACCCAGAGCTAAAGGAAATCACAGTTTGCTTACTTCCACTGCGTTTGCTTCAGGGGAAACTGGAGCAAAAAAGAAAAGCAATGTCTGTTTGTAGTGGCTGAGAGACATTCGTCAAAAGTCAAATATTTTCAGACATGGGTGCCCACAGGCAAATGTTATCTCCCAGACAACAACAGCTAAATGACTGCCCTGACTTCTCCAAGGTTGCAGCATCAGCAACAGTCGCTGCAGTCAAGCAGCGTCCAGCGCCTGAAAACATCAAACCCGCTATTCACATCCATTACCCAGCAGTGATGCGAGGACCAACAGCCAGGCAACCCATTCTTAAACTATCAGCATCGTCGCCCGACCCCCCAGATCCTTTCTGGTTACCTACGTTTCCCTCCTTGTTAATGCCTGTGATAAGATCCCACTGATGGGATCAGATGGTGTTTCTCTTGCCATAGCTGCAGTCGGCAGTCCTGGCCGTCACAGCAGACTGTGTGTGCCCAGCAGCTGTGCCAGGTGGAACACAGCACAGGCTCACGCCTTGCCGATGCCAAAGGATGGACTAGTGCAGCAGAAAAAAGAAAAAATTAAAAAACCCCCCCCAACCTAATTTTCTTTTTCTTTAAATGAGGAAGGTCCATGCTTTAAGCAAACATCCAGCCTGGATTTAGAAATTGCCAGGGAGGAGAAGGTGTTACGCAAGAAGATATCCCAGGAGCTGTTTGTTCCAAAACAGAGCGTGGGGAATACGTGTGCACCTCTCCACACGTGGGATGCGCTCACGCACACCACACACAACAAGAAAACAAGCCACAGCACTTAATTGCTTTGGTACGAGCAAAGTCTGAGTGGGATAGCAAAACAGAGACAGATGGCAGTAAATACATAACTAGGTATTTTAAGACATTATTGTGCTTCAGCCACTGCCCATCTCTCCACCACGTGCTCCCAGCCCATCATTTTCCCACAGCTCAGGGATGCCCCACAGGCCAGAGGGGGCTCTCACAGCTCATCCAAGGACAATGTGCACTCAGGAGGCACCCGAGCCACCCCGCTTTCTGCACAGCAACCTCAGCCGCTCGCTGCAGCGAGCATCCCGTGCAGGTGAGCAAACACCGCACTCGCGTGTCACCCTCTGCCTGTGTCATTTATCTCCGGAAATATCACCGAGCGACACAGTGGCATGTTAAAGTCCACGCTGGGATTTATTTAATTAATTTTCTCTGCCTTCTCTTTCTCTTTTCCTAAAGGTCTCTGAGCGTGTTCCAGTGGTTATTGTTCTCGGGACTGCACGAGGGCAGTGCCCCAGAGGGGCCGGGCTGGAGCCCGTCGCGATCCACACCCACATTCCTTGCTGGTGGGAGACGGATGTCTCCTCGCAGCCTCTATTTGCACCACTTACTGTATATTTCCATAGAAGGACAATAAGCATATACCTAAGTATAAGAAGCCTCCCAGACGGCAAAGGGTCTCACATATGCACCCAAAACGAGGGATTTGCGAAATACAGAAATTCCTTGCGTGCTTCTCCTCTGAGGTTTTTGTGGGGAATTTTTTTCTTGCTTTAAGCAACAGAGTCATTGTGTGAGTAATATTGTCCCATGTATTTTTGTTGTCATTCATTTCTGCTTCCTATGATTTTCTTATCAGTGAAACTTCCAGAGTTCTGGAAAAGGATTTGCACACAAAGTACCTCTTATACTGATGAGTAGCCTCTCAAGTTCTTACGTGAAATAGCTATGAAAGTTGTTTGTTTCAGATGAAAATGAGATTCACTATGAGATGCTTAAGCATGTTCCAATTTTAAAAGATGTGAGCAGTCCTGCTGGCTTGAGGTACGAGTAGGCAAATTTCTGTTCTAAAAGCAGAAGTTCATCTCATTACAGGCTTCGAATTTGTTCTTCACCAAAGATAAGCTGAGGGCAAGGTAATGGTGGCTTTGTAGCTGCCTTGATGGTGTGAGGAAAGGAGGCAGGCAAAGTTTATAGGTAGACTCAAGTATCTTTCATTAGACCAACAGATACAGCGGGAGACAAAGCAAGCAAGCTTTGGGGAACACCGGGGTTGATACACTCCTGTGTTCTTACATTTTTCTCAGCTCTATCTGATGCTACTCAATTCTCCAAAGAGAAAAGTAGATGAGGACTTCACAGGTACAGATTAAAGTCTGAGAGCTGAAAGGGAGAAGAATATAGCTGTGGGACCTTGCTGACCTCAGCTGGGTACCTTTGAAGGCAACCTCCTCTCTCCTGGTACGTGTACAATTTACTTTGTCTTGATACAAAATAGGCCTACTTGTGCTTTCTTTTTTTGTTGCTGGTATGAGCACAGCTACCTAGGGAGGGAGATTTAGTTCATCTCACATGAGCCATTTTAGCATTAGGCATCTGGCATGACCTGGTGTGTCTGGGCTCCCACTGCAGTCAGTGGAAAGGGATGAGCTCTTTTGAGGATGATTCAATCCATTTTATGACAGATATCAGAGACAAGAGGGATGAGTCACCCTATAGACAGGCTTCGCTCTCTCTGCTGAGGATATAAGGGTTCTGGATGACTAGACTTAATCTTAAGTGGCTAAAATTAGATGAGGTGACTCATGCCCGAATGTGTCTTTTCTATGCTATAAGCATTGACATTACCCACCCAGCCAAACTAGTGAGGCAGAGATATTTGTCAGAGTGAACCTGGCCCATGTCTTTGCAGTTCAGGAATTTGAAGTGTCACCTGCCAAACATCCAATTCCTCCTACAGACTCCCCTCCCTTTCTGGGACCTATTGTACCCACAACTGCACTGTGCAGCTTTGACACCCCAGAAAACTTTGCTGCCCGCTCCGTCTCCTTTGTCTCAGCAACACGGGCCCAAACCCCTGTGAAGAGAACAATCCTCATTTTCTGTATGCTTCCAATGGGAGCGAAGGCAACTCAGAACATCACGAGAACAGATCCTCACATTTAACGTTTTCAGTGAATCAAAGACAAGGCTTAACATTTAACATGGAGGCTTTAAGCCTCTCCCATCAATCAAGATGAGATCCCAGTAAGCCAGTCCTCTTATAATGACCAGCACCAAAACTTGTTGGATACTTATATGGGAGAACCACAAGGAACTAGCTCAGCAGTATATACCTGTATGTAATAAAATCACACTTCATCCCATTATAACATGAGAGATCAATAAAGGCCTCATCCTAAACAGCCCTCCCCAAACCTACTTTTGTAGCATTACACAATAAATTACAAATATGCTCATCATCAGCATACATTCCCAGCCCTTTCTGAATCTTTGATAAATTCCTGACCTCAGTGACAGCCTGCAGTAATGAATTTTGTAGTTGAATTATATCACTCAGGGGAAAATAGTTCCTTCTCTCAGCTTTGAACTTGCTGTCTTTTAGTTTCTTCCAGTGTCCTTGGATAGCAGCTAGGGCATGTTAGGAATTTTCCAGGGAAACAGATTGGAAAAGGGCAATTCAGAATGAAAATATCTTTGGGAAATGTGTCTGTCTGACAATCTTCTGATAAAACACAAACAGGACTGGGTCCTGGAGGTGTTTCCTGCTGAGTTGCCTGACATAATGCTGGGGACCTGAGGGATTCCTGCTCCAGGGCAGGTCATCACTGGGCTGGCCACAGCCAGGAGACCAGGGGCCCAAGCAACCCCAGCTACTCTAGTTGTCTTGGAGCTTAGATCTCGCTCCTCAAATGAAGTTTAAAATTTTCCTGAACAATATATTTCAGTTCTGAAATTTTCGTGGAATTCTCCTTTTGCAGGAAACCTGGAAAACACGTTTCTCCCCCCTTCCCAAAAGAATTTCCTCCTTCCCTTGCCACTTTGCCCCTTTGCCACCCAAACCCAGCAACTTTTGACCCAGTGTCTTTTTACTTTCTGATTTTAAGGAAGCATTTGCCACCTTCTCAACCTCTTCCTTCCTCAGCGTTTGCAGACAGCCCTCAGTTCTCTTGCTGTCCTTAAAATCAGCCTGCACTCTCATTGCCTTTACTAGGGGACAGGATGAGTATTTCCCATGTAAAAAGCCACATAAATGTAAGATGATTGACACCCGATATTTGAACACCAGTAACCACTGCCCAACGGGTGAGCAGGGAGCGCCTTGGTGCGTAACAATGCACAGTATTTGGCAGCACTTCAAAATCTTGCTTCTTCCCTTTCAGTATGTCTCTGGCACGTAACTGCAACCCTCTGAAGAGCTTACTGAAAGCCAAGTATGGGAAAAATGACTTGCTAGGTTAGAAATGCAGACCCTTTCTCTTTGCAAGAAGGAGAATTTCAAGATCTCTCTTCCGTTCCTGTCTGGGCTGAGAGAATTGGACCTGAAGGCACATTGAGGGTTGCTTCCTTTAAGGGTTCGTTTTAGCCTAGTATGGGCCTATCGCTACAAAAATCAAACAAAAAAAATTCCCACGCAGAACAAACAGAAAGGGCCAAAAGGTCTTCTAATGGAAGTTTTCCTCTGCTGTCCTTCTTCTGAAGCAGACTGAGGTTGCATAAACACATATTTCAGAAAAAAAAATAAAGAAGGAAAAAAAAAAGATTCCCAAACTCTGACATCATGGGCAAACCAAAAAAAAGCAGCATGGCAAATTCATGCTTCTCATAACCTTCATTTTTTCATACTATTCTTTCTCATTCCACTGTAGGGAGTATAAAACAAAACAGAAATAGGTACAAGACCTGATTTTTTTGTGTGTGAAACTAATACTAGTGAGCTTGCAGCCACCCCATTAATATCATTTGCTGGGGTGCATAGTCCATGTCACCACACTGGAGATGGAGTGAGGTGAAAGGATTTGTTTAAAGGCAACAGATTTATGAATAATGAAGTTGGTGCAAGGATGACAGACCTGTGAACAATGGACTTAGGCAGCTCAAGGCAACTTAAGCATCCAAGATAACTGCTCCAGGTGCAGTTTGAAACTCCCAAAGCCTGGAAGATTCATTTCCATTTCATGGTACTTTGTGCGACCTGACCTCTGGCAAGTGCTGTGCTGGTCATCGTCCCTTACAGCCGCATCTCTGTAAAACCAGGCAGAGGCACAGGAAGCTTATCATGGTGTGCCATCATAGTCAACCACTACTGACAAGCTTTACTTGCTGCCTCCCTTGAACTATATATAGACAACCAAGCCTGGAAAAACACGAGTTGGGTCATCCATTCCAGTCGCCCACACCACAAAGATTGTTTCCTCACTTTATTCTTGCTATTATCTTATCCCATCTAGTCTCACCCACCCATGTCATTGCCTCTGCTACAGTTTGACAGTCTATTCCAGGCATGCTCAAGGTTAGGAATTTTTTTCCTTATGTCTAGCCTGATTCTTGTTCCATTTTTAATTTTAGACCAAATTCTGTTCAGCCACTTTCTAGATAATCCAGATAATCCTCTTCCTTTCTTTCATGCAATTTCCTTTCACTTATTTATATTGCTATCATCATGTCATCAGCCCCCAGCCTAACTTTTTCCAAGAGCTCCTGGCCAGTGCACTCTCTGTTCCAGCATACTCATGCGTTCTTTTCAGCTGCTCATCCAAGGCTTTCCAATTTGCTGTTCTACCATTATGACACTTTCAGCTTTCATGAAGCATTTAAGAATTAAAGTTCTCTGCTCCCATCCAGTGTGTCAATACTAGGGGATAGTAAATTTACACACTCTGTAACACATATTACATTTGTCTTTTAGGCATTCAAAGCAATTCTTTGCCCTTGGCATCTTGTTTGTCATCTTCATTGTAAGATCACAAAATGGACAGGCCAAGGTTATGCCTGAGATACCTGCACAAATCTATGAGCTTGAGGAGGGGACAGGGCCTTGCTGAGTGAAAGGGCTCATCTATAGGCTGTGGTCACCTGACACAGCCTGAGCAACAGGAAGAATATCAGATGCTTGAAACAGTAGCAGAATATAGGCATAAGATCCAACATTTAAAAAAAGAAAAGAAAAAGTTATTATCCAGAATGTTTTCAGGTGGTAAAAGACAGGATAAAATGGGAATAGAGGAGAACATTTGGAGAAGGGATTTTTTTTTTTTCAGTGCCATAACAGAAAAATCAGAAAACAATTTTTCATTGGCTTCAGTAGGATTTAGAGAATTTCACAGGTAGCCAAAAAAAAAACAGTTTACATAGGGACAGTTAAAAATTTATTGTTGCACGAAACACCATCAGCTTTCCAGTGTATCCTATTGAAGCTTAACTCTGCTTTTCACCAGCTGGTTTACAACTGACATACATTGCTCCTTGTCAGCCAGTTTCACCCATTTGTACCTTAGGCCTGTAGAGATACTGTTTTTCCCTTTTAAAAAAAAAATAACGCACAAGTCATTCTTGCCTATAGGGCTGTTTTTTTAAAAATTGTTACTTCCATATTATTTCCTTTTTCTAATCTTCAAATACATAAATCACACCTTGGTAAATAACACCCTTCCTTGCCCCTGCCATTTGAAAGTTGCCCACCAGTGACTGGAATTTGAGCCTTGTTTTTAACACTCTGCATGTTGTAGTCATTCAAAGACAGAGCTTGCTGCCACGGCTAAGGCCCCATGGTTAAGGTGTTAAAAATCATAAATGCCATTTAGATCATGACTTTTATTGAATATCACAGGAGGGCAAGGGATGTAAATGCCATTTTATTTTTGAAACTCTCTCCCCTCTCTCCTGTCCTTGTATCAAGTCACTGGAATCTCATGGGCAGGTTGTTGATTTCTTCAAGGTTTTCAGCCTCCAATATGACAAGTGGGGAAAAGAAGTTAAAAAAACTACCCACAAACCTTTTCTGTGAAAGAGGAGAATGTTCTAGTGACATAGTTGAAGGTAGTGCTATGCTCCTGAAAAAGCTAATCCACCCCAGATACAAAATAAAGGCAACGATGGGAGTTTCTAAACATTAGCGTTTTTGATTTAGGCTAGATGAGATCTCCGATGATCCTGGCTATAATCTTGAGTGGTTTCACCACTCAAACCAAAGGCAGCCTTCTCATCCCCTGGCTATGTCATCCCACCTCATTCAAACACTTTGCAGTGACAGAACAGACTCAACATTACATTTTCTTTGGTAGTTTCAAGTTGGCTTCACGGCCCCTGGAGCTAGTGCAAAGGATAGAGCACAAATGCAAGTGCAGAGAGGTGCTGGAAGGGAGAGCAAGCTGGAGCATGGTGGCCTCAGACTGGGCCAGAGCAACTGTGAAACTGCACCACAGGTTACTGGCCACAGGGCAGGACCCATGGCCCATACTATCAACCACAGGCTATGCTGGGTGGATTCTCTGATCTTCAAAGTACACCAGGCTAATGACTATAGCTGCTGCAATTATAATACTCACTCACCACGGCATTTGTTACACAGTGCAGCTCCCTGCTCCTGGGCAAGCTGTTCTCTCCACTGCTCCATGTCCCCAGAGCCAGTTTCTCTCAACATCAGGAGTACTCACAAATATTTCTTACTCCCTTTGGTCCTAGCAACATTTTAAGGTAGCTCAACTCCTAGCATCTCTTCAGTGAGAAATTTGTCACCAGTTAGCTTTCTGCTGCCTTAGGTCTTTGTGGGAGGGAAAAGGAAGTTCTTACTTGCCTGCCCTACTGCTTGTTCCCAGCTTTACTTATTTTCTTCTCCAGTACTGCATGGAAACACTAGGGAAGACCCTAGGTGAACTTACAGAATCAAAAAGCGAGACTACCACAGTTGTCAAAATAGAATTGGAGGAGTCAGATGCAGACCTAATTTCTCTCTCTACCACATATGCAGTGGTAGCTGTGCTCATCAGGCGGCCACCTAATGCAATCTTTTTGTATATCAGTTTATACAATACTAAAATGAGGCTAGTAATTACCTTACTAAACAGAGCTGCTATTGTGGCACCAAGTTAGAACAGCAGAATTAGAGAGACTAGGCTGCTGAGAATGTAATTACAGAATGTTTGCAAAATTCTGTGATTATTAGATATATGGTAGGCTTTGGAACGCTAATTACTACAGTCAAACCTCTTTTGGTGACGTTTTATACAGGGAATTAATGGGATGGCCCTGGAGACAAGGGATCTGATACAATGTTGCTCCCATGGTCCTTAAGTGTTCAGCAAAATTAAATAATTCTTCCTGCATTATGTTTTAATTTTTCTAGTAGCTGTGATGAGTAATGAAGAAAAGTCTGTAAAAAGGGAAGATTAGGACATGATTTTCAAACTGTTAGGAAGGAAAGGTCCTGTATAGTAACAGTCAGAAATGTCTTATAAGAGTTTGCCAGCAAGCAGAACTTAAAATCTTCAGCCCAGGGATACAGACATCAGGATAAGAAATATTATATTTTCCATAGAACTATTATTGCAGGAAAGTGGGTCAGAGAGTCAAGAAACCGATTAATGAATGGGGAATAGTATGCAAGGCAAAAAACAAATATCAGCATTTTTCCCCCTTGAAGCTGTTGATAACTTGAAGCTGTTTCAATAATGATATCCCAAACCGATGACAATGTTTCCTCCCACCATCCGACACTATCCTGTTGCTTTGTGTTTTAAAGGGCTGTCAGTCATATGGAAAACAAGGAAGAAAGGTCAGCGAGAGAGGACAGGATATGAAGGAATGTTGTGCAACCAAGTCAAGGCTTTGGAACATAGAGAGACCCTACGCAGCCCCTCACAGCTCGGTCCTGCAAGTCTTCCTCAACAGCAGCCGCCGGTGTGTGTGTGAGCGTCTGGGGGAAGCCAGCAGGCACACACGCACCACTGCTGCTCCTGGAGACAGGAGCACAAAAAAGTCTGTACACAACTGCAGTACAGTACATTATCAACAGTTAACACCTTGATCTACACTTCTAGAGTCTAGATACAGCAAGGAGACTATTTATTATGATGTCATCCTCTCCCCCCTCTCTTTTTCTTTTTTTTAAAGTTTTTGTAAGCTGACAACTTAGCCACTTGTCCTAGAGAGTAATAGAAGTGAACATCCCTATGTTTAGTCCATGCTTGATGGTTGGTGCAGTCTGTAGCAGCAGTGGGAAAGAGCAACAACACCTCCAGGGAAGCCTGAAGGAAGTTTCCATGCATCTGTCCCCAGGGAGACAAATACTCTCTGTGGTACTAAGCTCTCACGTGCAGCAGGCATGCAGGGCTCTCTATGCCATAGAGATACTCACATGCATCTTAGAGCAACAGGAAAGGATCAAATTCACAATCCTTAAATATCAGTATTGTGCATGCTCTTTGAATCGGACCAGGTTCACAACCATGCCCACAGTTCTCCTCTGTGCTTACTGCCCAGAGAACAGTGCTCCAAAGAAATCAAGGAGAGTAAGAAATGGGAAACAGCACCCATGTGAAACCACGGCAGAAAACTACTATCCTTTGGGGAGGGGGGTGGGAGGAAACTACTGAGAGCACCAGCCCAATAGCTCTGTCTTGCTGAAAATGACGGTTTTCCCTAAATAACGAGCTTGCTTTTAGTCCAGCCTTGGCACCTGTGCAGGTTACAGAAAGACGGTCCCTGAAACCACATACTGAGACACAGTCTTATCACATCACTTGGATGCCACCTTTCCTCAGTTCAGAATAAAGATACAAAAGCCGTATTCTTGAGCCAGATCGCTCCTTGGCCAGCATATTTTCTCTGGGTTGTGCATCCAAGGATTCTGAACATTTTGTCCCTTAGGTAGCAGCCTGCTATTTTACACACCATTTGAGAGAGCTTGTGCCAGGAGGAGAGCAAAGCATCAAGGAGTAATGAAAGCCCTCAGACAAGTCCATGTAATTTACGTTAATTTTACTGTTGTCGGCATCTAGATAAAAGCATGGAAGTGGACAGCGGACAAAGGTGGGTTTCTAAAAGTCAGGGAAAGCCACAATCAAAAGGCCACATTCTGCAGCAGCTCTGGTTCCTTTGAAGAGACTTTATTAAGATTGAGCCTCTTAAAGTTCATAGCTACTAAACTGACTAAACTGTTAAGGGTCAGTGAGGAGAGTAGCTGTGTAAGTAATGTGGACTATTTAACAGACTAAAGCTGTCCAGCCGCCTT